>ML211481.1:0-24988 GCA_004369055.1 Polyporus arcularius HHB13444
CCTCCTCGCAGTATCCCTAACCGCATGAACAGGAAAGACGGAGTCGGGACTCGACGTCGCAGCAGTCGGGCACGAGGAAGACTCGCGGCCGGGACAAGTACGTGGGTTGAGTGCGCACGACGCGAACTCGGGCGATGGGACTCTGGTCGTGAGGGAGGGGGAGGCGTTGCGCGTGCGGGGATGGCGCGTCACCCGCGGGCTGGGCGACGCGCAAGTCCGAACGAAAACAGGGATCGTACCCGGCTCGACGCGGATGAGCCAGCACGATGTTGACGACAGGGTCACAGGGAGGAGGAGGGCCACTGGCACGTCCGCGCAGGTGCCATAGATGGCCCACAAGGACGCAGTCGAGCAGGAGAGGAAGCGGAACGTCGAAGAGTCACAGGACTGCGGAGACGACCGCGGAGGGTCCGCAATAACTGGGATACTAGTAGATCGGATTCATGGGCAGGACTCCGAGCGTCGGTGAGTCGCATGATACACCGGCAGCGGAAAGGGGGAAGTGGGTCGAGGTTCAGGGGAGATAGGATCCTCAGTGGGGTCATGTTTCGACAGTAGAGACGTAAAGTCGTCCTCGGAGTGGGGGTTGTAAACGGCAAAGTTCCTTCGAGGATCAATGTTTCCGCGCCAGGCTGGAGGTTGGCCGGTCAGGTCACGATTACTTATCCACTCAGCGAGGTTTGTGTGAACTGATGTGACGAACCTGCGAATTCAATGAGTGGCGGATCGTAATATGAGGCGTCCAAAATGAGCGTCCGCTCCGGATTGAGAGGGCAAGGTGTAAAGGACAGGGTCACCTTTGGCGCGTTGAAGGGAAGCGTCAGCTTCAGCTCGAACGTCTTCCGGAGACCTGGCCATGTGGAGACGTGATCCTGTGAGCAGTCGTGAATGGTATCGGTTGAGGACTTGCGGATCTCCGTCCCCCACTCGACGGTATCATTCGCGACAACTTGGGCGATGCTGGTGAGTGTCGCCCATATGGCGTTGAAGCGATGCTGCTCTCCGCGTAGCCCAGGCTCCTGCTGACATTGCCCTACCTTGATGACGAAGAAACTGCCATCATCCCGCACGAAAACATATGCAGTTGGCAGATTGGAGTCAGCCGTCCAGAGAGAATGGACCCCGGCACCGTGAAGCTCAAAGCGGTCGAACCAAGAATCTGTCAGGAGCTTCCGAATGCGAGCTTCTGGAAAGCGGACGGGGGCATCGAGGGTGAGCTGCATCGGAATAGCTGGGGTGAAATTGGACGTGGTGGAGTCTGGTAATTGGCCAGAGGCCCGACGCGGCGGAGGTCGATGTCTTATCAGGACTTCCTTCCAAGAAGGAGGTCCATCAGGCGGGCGTACATCGAAGAACCCCTCATGCAGGCCTGTCCCTGTCAGACGAGGATGTCCGACCTGGTACGAGAGGCTGTGGAATGAGCTCGCTTGACTGTCAGGGTCGAGTTCGAGATGTAGGAAACCACGGCAACCCGAGCCGTCGCCTGATGACCAGTACAGCTCTGCAAATGTTTTGCCTTCCTGCTGGAAGATGGGAATGTTGGCACGGATTCCAGTCGGAGTGACAGCAAATGTCATCTTGTGTACATCCGCAGATACTCCGAGGACTGATTCCTATTCGCTCGTCAGCAACTACGCACCACCAACAAACGCTTGTTGACTCACATTGTGAGTAGCATCAGCCGTTCGTCGTGGAGGTGTGTATACCATCGCGACCTCTTCAAGGAATGGATCCACGAAGAAGTCTGTAGGCGACGCAGCAAAGAGACACTCCTTCGGACTCGACTCTTGGTGTCCTTCCCATGCAAAGAGTGTCGTATCTGCCGACTGCTTCATGATCTCCTCCTGCAGTCGTCGGAACGCGTTCCTGCCCTCGCCGTAGAGTGGCGGCATGTGGATCTCGAATAGTCCGAGGAGACAGTACGCCTCGTCCTCCAGTCGCGTCGTTGTCCGCTTTTGGAACCAAGACATCCGCTGAGCAATGCTGAACTCTGTGTGACTGATCTGGAGTCGGAGCACAGCCGCGGGAATGTCGCAGCGATACTGCAGCCACTCTGCCAGGTCCGCCTTCGTTCCGATGACTTCCCAAGATGACGAGAGGAAGACGAAGAAGCGGGGAGCAATGAGTTCCTGAAGCGTCCACCCTCTTTCAAACCAGATGCTATGATAGAAAGGCGAGTAGAATCGTCGGCGCAGGTGAGGGTCAATGAGATCGCTCTCGAGTCGCTCAAGTGAGTACTTGAACTGGGCAGTGGTCACGTCCCGCAAATATCCGTAACAGATAGCTGCGAGGGCGTAGTAGCGGAACATGGAGTTGATCGCCTCGGAGAGCTCGGCGCTGCTCATCTTGTCGATGCAGCAGGTGTCGATCCAGACCCACTCGTAGCCGTGCTTCTCAACGAGCTCGCAGAACCGCCTGATCTTCTCGGACACGAAGTCGCGGGGATTCGTGTCGTTGCTCTTGCACTGCTTGATGATCTCCTGGACCTCCTGGAACGACTGCTCCTCGGGTCCGTCCTCGTTCTCGGGCTTCCAGTTGTGCGAGAGGGTCGCGTAGCCCTCCTTGACAGCCTCGGGGGAGGAGAAGCGTTTGAGCTCGGCGCGGGCGGTGCTGAGAAGCCACATCGGAGCTTTGGGGACGCAATGGTCACGATACGATCACATCGTGTGACAACAGAGGGAACCGCGCACCTGGAAGAGGTCAAGAGCCTGGAATGCGGTAGCGATTCGCTCGACGGCGGCGGATAAGGGATGATGGGACGTGGATGATGAGAGGATGTGGATGATGAGAGGATGTGGATGATGAGAGGGCGGTGATGTGGACGATGAGAGGACGTGGGCGATGAGAAGACGTGGACGATGAGAGGGAGAAGTCTTGGTCGAGGCTTGTAGATGGTTCTGCAGCGTGTAGAGACGGCTGAGCAAGCGAACGCAACGACGACGTTGGGCGAATTCAAGGATGGAGACGGATGCGTCTTCAAGAAGGGAAGGGGAAGTCGTTAGGCGTCGGGTTGAGGGAGATATGGAGAGGGCAGACGAGGGCAGAGGGCGTCCGTGCGGGAACAATGCACGAACAGCATGGCCTGAGCATGGCACGGCGCTGTGCAGTCTTCCTGGTTTCCTGTCAGACAGAGTTCAGTAGATAAGGATCCGAAGGCGCTACTGGTCGTCGCAGTAGCCCAATACATTCGACGCAACGGTGAGATGGATATGATGTCGCGCCGGCATTGAAAGGGGAGCTGTGGCGAGGAAAGAATGAGATATATTCGAGGCAGATAGTACGCAAACCGCCGAGACAACCAGACGAGGTCCATCTGCTCCACGTACTGCTATCTGCCCAGCGTGAGGTACTGGAGGGACGCGACTCCGAGTTGTGTGTGCCTAAAGCGGGTCGTGCACAGTAGTCGTCGCTGAGCAGCACGATCACCGTGGTTGGTGTGGAGGATCCGCGATGCGCGCCGGTCGGTCCAGCTTCCTTGGGCGCTCTGTGCAACACTGAAAGGAGGCGTACGGTGAGTTGAATATGCCTCTCAACACGGACCCCGCCGCAAGCAGTGGCAAGCCCGTAACGGGCGGCATTGGCCTGCTCATAGACAGACGGCTCCGCGTGATCACATCTGAGGTGTCGGTTGGCAATCTGCGAAGGAACGGAGAGGGGATCGTCAGCCAGCTGCTGGAAGACGTATTTCAGCACCCACTGCTGACTTAGCGGTCCTCGCGTTCCTGTACGCGCCGCCCTGAACAGCTCGCACAACGCCGCTGCTGCTACACCGCATCTTGAAACCCAGGATTCGATGTCCGCGTCGTATACATCTCGTGGACCCAGCCGTTCAGTCACAGTGCTTGTCACTCGAACGGAACTGTCTTCGCTTTGGCACCGCTGCACTTGGGGTGACGCGGATGCAAGATGCCTCGACTGGGAGGGCTGAGGCCGTTAGCTTCATGATCGGATATGTTGAGGGCAGCGGAGGATACGATATGAACTCCAGCGAGAGTCCCCGACTCTTCGTTCATCTCATGGTACTTCAACGTGCGCCGAGACCATACGATCTTGCGTAGTCCGACTTCTGGCTAAGTGTAGACTGCGTGCCCGCCCTGCGCTGAGGCGTATCAATATAAGCACGGTCGTCGGCAGATGTGACATACCTCCCACCTACCTGCACGGACGCCCAGTCCTGCTGGATGCCGAGGAAGTTTTGGAGCCTGCAACAAGGAGCGCTGTCTCGCGATCCGGAGAGCGCCTTGAGCCAGCCACCTGAGACGCGTCGGCGCCGGTGTTGCACGTTACCCTGCAGCTGAGGTCCAAGGCTCGCCGCGCGAGTTCTGGACTAGGTTGCGGTACTAGATGGTCGGGGAGTTGTGAACTGGGTGCGAGCAATTTTCGCCGAATGGCGGCTTATGATGATAGTCGAAACTTCCTACTGCGCTAGCGATGGTGCGCGCTGCGAGCGTCCCTATGATACGCGTCAGGCTTCAGCATGCTCAGCCGACGGAGATGAGAGAAACGCACCAGGTTCAACCCGAGGACGGAGGAAGTGGCTCTGATCGACGATGTGGACGGAGACCGGGGGAGGGAGAGTCGTGGTGGACAAATACAATAATCTGTCGAGAGGGCGGACTTCAAGGAGTCAAAACTCGGGAGGAGCTCGAGGTGATGTGCGACAGACATGAGTTCTCCGGCTCGTCGCTATCATGACTGGCAGAGAAATATATTCACGGACACCACCTCGTCTGCGAGCGTGATAGACTACAAGGCGAAGTCGTACAGACCGACTCCCGAACCAACGGACACGAAACGACAGATACAAGGACGCTAAATCAGATTCAACAAAGCGATCGAATGACTCACGCATGATACAACATCCGTCTCTCATGCTACCTCCGCTCGAGCTCCTCATCCCATAGGCTGTCCTTGGATCAGGTCCGGAATGACGAATGTACGATCAAACGTAGTGTATGGCCCTTGTTTGACTGAGGAATATTGATGGAGACGAACAGGTGAGGGTGCATCTGTGCGAGGAAAGGCGGAGTCGGCACGAGAGCCAGCCTGAGCAGAGGAACAATCCAGGCGAGTGAGGTTCCAAATGCAATAGCAGGTGAGACGACGCGACGGGGAAGGGAGGAAGCAGAGGGTAGCTGGATGATGTCGCCGATGAGCTACTTGGGCCGCGGTCGCGCCGTTCGTGTTCGTGCTGGTCGTGCGCATAGAGGATCCGGAGCAGGCAAACGACTCGCGTAGTTAGGGCGGGCACACGTGGCGTTGAGCGCCATGCCCGGCGCTTCACGCTTGTTGCAACTTGCCTCTGGCCACCGTCGTCGTCGTCGAGGAGTGGATAATCAGAAGATGTTCTCGCGGCCAACGTCCACGGTTGCTTCTTCATGTCTCGCTTCTGGACACTGGCCTGCCTGTCTGAGGTGTCTCGTTTGTAGCTCGCTCGCCACCTCGCACCTCGCACCTGCTCTAGGGTCCGGAAATGCTCGTGAAAGCGCAGATCGTGCTCGGACTCGTTGGAACTGCTCGTTGTCGTTGGCGACTTGACACTGATTGATCTGCGGATTCCACGATGGTCTGGAGCCTCGAGTCGTGTACTGAATGATCCACAGGCGCATTCTTACCAACAGTGACAATGCTGCGCAACGATGTCTTTTCTTCGTCCGCGAGGTCGGCATCTGTACGATGCTCAGGTCGATACGCTTAACCATCATGGGGAACTTGCTCCCGCGGGGCTCTCCAACGTTCTTTCCGCAGCACGACAGCCGCGCTTGCGTTGCGCCCATGGTGAGAACTTCTCCAAGGTCTCTACTGCGTGGACGCTACACATATACTTGCAGATTACCCCGCGCATGCGCACGCTACGCCGTAGGTGGTGGTAATACGCCGTTCAAGCCTAGGACCGGCCCAACCTGCCTGATGCCCACCCGTAGGTCCTGACTCGTAGGTCCTCGCTCCAGGGTCCTCGGCCAACGATGCCTGCACAACGCATACAGGTACGTTTGCAGAGCCGTAAGCTCCCCTGATAGCGTTTCTCTCATCTCTACGACTCGACACTTCTGATGATCCGCATCCCACCCTTGCATAGTCTTGGACTCATTTGTCGCTGAGCCTGCAACTCACCACCACGAAGCGCATGTTGACCTCGCCCCACGCTCACAGTCCGAACAGCTGTGGGGAAGGCCAGCATCCGAGCCATTGCGTTTGCGACGGATCCAGGGACAGTGATTGGCGTGCACGAGGTCCGACGCGAGGGACAACAAGTTCATCTCACCATTTTGTAGCATGAGTTACGGGCCCACGACATGGCGGACATATCCTGGAGTGCTGGCACGCAGACAACGCGGTACGATCATACCTGGTACTGTGTCTCGTAGAAGACGTGCCTCGGCCGCGGGGATACACGTTAATGGCAAATGTCGCACCTGTTCTCCAATGAACTCGCAACCCGCCCTAACCATAGCGACCATCCATCCAGCAAGCTGGTCGGCCGTACGCAAGTACACGTGTCAGCAGGTCGCACAACTCTTGCACAGACCTCTAGCAGCCTGCCGGTAACCGGTAAGAGGTGATATGTGGTTATCTACGTCGCGTCCTCCGTCGTACTCATGCAACTCCGGTCAAAGGCTCCTCGATTATGACATGTACGACCGTCGGGACAGACCCGCACTCACTCCGCCTCCGGACCTCAGTCGAACGGCACTCATGTCCGTGAGAGTAGAAACTCAAGGCTCCTCTCCCACTGGGGCCCCCGCGTCCACAGTCAGTGACGTTTGTCTGCGCTTCGTGGACTCGCATGAGGTCACCGGTGGTCTGATTCCCGAACTTGTCACCCCTCCCGTCTGTCAGCCACTATCTAGTGAGTTTCTGCGCATCCCAAGCCACTTCCGCGCAGAACACTGACGCGATAAGTACATGGGTTGAGAGCGCACAGCGCGAGCTCGGGCAGCGGAGGGCTCTGGTCGTGAGCGGAGGGGTCGCGCGTGCGGGGATGGTGCGCTTCCCTCAGGGAGGCGTACTATGATGTTCGAAGGCCGAATAATGTGCAATGTGGGTGGATGCGATGGGACGATGCTGACGACACGGAGCAGGACCGTGTACACAGCCCCATAGCGGATGAAGCGAAACGACGAGGGGTCTGAGAATCGAGGAGACACTGGACCAGGATGGGTCCGGAATAAATAGAATTGTCCGAGGTCTCGACCAAGACTTGGAGTGTCGAAAGGTCGCAAGATCGCACAGGCAGCGACGGAGAGGAACGTATGGTACGACAAGATTCTGTTTGCGGTCATTGTTAGACGATTGATGATAGAAATCGTCCTCGGGGAGAGCTGGCTCCACCTAGTGGACCTTGTTCGAGGATGGATGTCTGCGGCAGTCTGAACTTCGTTAGCCCAGGGTTGTACGCTGAGCGGAAAACCTCTGAAGAACCTACTTATTCATAATGGTACGAGGCTGTCAGGACGAGCGTCCGTTCAGGATTGAGAGGACAGGGTGTGAAGGACAGGGTCACCTGCTTGCGGTTCATCGGGAACATCTTCCGGAAATTTGGCCATTGTAGGATGTGATCCTGTGAGCAGTCGTGCAGAGGATCGGTTGAGACCTTGTTGATCTCCACCTCCCGCGCCGCGCCATTCATCAGATCATCACTTATTCCTGCCCGAGCCCATATGCCTTCAGGCCGGCACTGCTCTCCATGTGACCGTTCCTGTTGGCAGTACCCTACCCGGATGACAACGAAATCCCAGTACTGCAGGAAAATATATGCGGTTAGCAGGTTGGAGGCAGCCGTACTATCGGGAGAGTCAAACCCGCCACCGCGAATCTGGATGCGTTCGGACCCGGACTGCTTCATGAACTGCCATATGCGAGTTTCGGGAAAGCGGACGAAGGCATCGAGGGTGAGCTGCATTGAGATAGCTGGGATGAAGCTAGACGTGAAGGAAGCTGGTAGTTCGCCTGGGGCCAGCAGCAGCGGAGGTCGATGTCTGATGAGAACTTCCTTCCAAGATGGGGGTTGGTCGGAGTGGTCCAGGATGAGCTCGGAGGGATATAGGCGAGGTTGGCAGACATGGTACGAGAGGCGGTCGCATGAGCTCGCTGCATTGTCAGAGTCGGGTTCAAGACCAAGCATGAATCGGTCCACACCGCGACAAAGCCAGTACAGATCTGCAAACATTCTTCCATTCCACGTGAAGGTGGGAACATTGGCGCGGACTCCAGTCGGAGTGATAGCAAAAGTCATGCGGTCAACATCTGGGCGTACTGCGAGGGCTGAATCCTGTTCAATCATCATTGTCATCAGCATGAGCAACTCGGAACCAACACCAAACACCGATAGACCCACATTGTCGACTGTATCAGGCACTACATGGGTTCGTCGCGGAGGTGCGTACGCCATCTCGCCCGAAAATCTCGAGGAGAAGAAGTCTGCAGGCTGGGCAGCGAAGAGAAACTGATTGATACAATTCGGGTAGTGGCCGAACCATGCGAAGAGTGTGGTGTCTTCCGACTGCTTCATGATCTCCTCTTGCAGTCGTCGGAATGCATTCCTTCCCTCGCCGTAGAGCGGTGGCATGTGGACGTCGAAGAGTCCGAGGAGGCAATATGCCTCGTCCTCCGGCCGCGTCGTCTGCCGCTCTCGGAACCAAGACATCCGATAAGAGATGCTGAACTGGGAAGGACTGGCTAGCAGCCGGAGGACGGTGGCGGGGATGCCGAAGCTATCTTCCAGGAAGTCTGCGAGGTCCGCTTTCGTTCCAATGACGTCCCATGATGACGAGAGGAAGACGAAGAAGCGGGGAGCAATGAGCTCCTGGAGAGTCCACCCTCTCTGAAACCAGATGCTTTCTCGGAAATTTGCGTACCGCGGGTGGCAACAGTAGTTGCTCCTGTCCTCAAGGTCCTCAAGTGAGAAAACCACAGTGTCGACATCGCGCAGGTGTCCGTAACAGATAGCTGCGAGGGAATAGTAGCGGAACATGGAGTTGATCGCCTCGGAGAGTTCGGAGCTGCTCGTCTTGTCGATGCAGCAGGTGTCGATCCAGACCCAATTGTACCCATGCTTCTCAGCGAGCTCGCAGCACCGCCTGATCTTCTCGGACACGAAATCGCGGGGATTCGTGCCATCCTGGGCGCATCTCTTCTGTATCTCCCAGACCTCCTTGAACGACTGCTCCGGAGGCCCGTGCCAGGGCTTGTTATTCCAGGTATGCGAGAGGGTTGCGTACTCGTCAGGGATCTCCTCGGGGGACGAGAAGTAGTGGAGCTCGGCGCGGTCGGTACTGAGGACCCACATGGCAGAAGCCTGTACATGATGGTCATGGAACGGTACATCGGCCAAAATACGAGTGATTTGACGCACCTCAGAAGAGGTTGAAACACGGGATTAAGATCGAGGACCGGCTCGTCGGGCTCAATGGTCACGGATGAGGGACGATGGATGTGGAAGGATCAGAGGACGACGTCTCGCACGAGAGCGGTCGATAGTTCTGCGGTGTGTAGAGTCGGTTGAGCGAGCCAATGGAACGACGGTGACAAGCGGGCTTCAAGGGCGGAGACGATTGCGTGGATGCGAGGGAAGCTCCTTGTTCGTGGGGTAGAGTCGTAGAGAGGTGCAGAGAGGGAAGACGAGGGAAGACGAGGGTAGGGATCGACGTCGTGCGAGACAATGCAGGTACAGCACGGCCTCAGCATAGCATGGCGCTGCACGTAGTCTTCCGGGTTACTGTCAGACAAAGTTCAGCAGATGATAATCCGATGCTAGGCGCTACTGGCCGTCCCGGAATCCCAATATAGCCGACAGAGCAGGGATTAGCCATGAAATGTTGCACGGCCACTCGAGGGGGAGGTTGTGATGAGGGAAAATGAGATTCATTTAGCGCAGTCCAGTTACGCATACCACCAAGACGACCGGACCAAAATGCATCGATGCCGTCGGAGAGACAGTTGACAGTACGGGACGCACTTGCACAAGACATTCGGCGATCAGCATGATTTTGCACAAAATAGCAGAGCAGACGTATACCAGTGGACATATTGCAGTCTGCGCCACGTCCCACGGGGTGATAACGCGGCGGTGTGTTGGAGGGACGCACGTCCGAGGCAGGGCAGCGGGTCGGTCGTGCATCCTGCAGACATGAGCATACCGCGTCCAGACGAACGATCTATGAGCACTCACCTGAAGTCTCATGACCGGAGTCTGACTCGCATTCCTGCAGCGCCGTGCACTGTGAGAGACGGGCGACACGCGATGATCCAGACACCGCTCCACGCATGCTTTCGCCACGATGTCACTCGCGCCTCTAACACGCGGTACAGAGTGGGCTAAGAGTTGTTGATACCGGCTTGCCAGAAGAGGGCTGAGTTGTATTTGGCGGATGCACGCTGGAGAGCGGTGTTGAGCTCAACGGACCACTTGAGATGTTCGACCTGAACATCATTGCAGCACCCGGGCCGGGCTCAGACTGGCAAAGACGGCAATGACTGCGGGAAGAGGTGCAGGGTCAGTGAGGTACGTCCTTCATGATCTCGATATACGGACTGCACCGAGGGTGACATCGTCAGCCGCAAGCATCGGGAAGCCAGATGCATGCGGCGAAGAGCGACTTCGTCTGTTGTATCCTCCTCCAATCAGGGAACGTTATCCGTACTCGTCCCGAGTCGACTCGACAGTGCGAGCGATGTCCTAGGCGGGGTCTCGGGGCTACGGCAGCTATTGCACTACAGCATATACTTGCAGATGGACAAGTCCGGGTAGTAGACATGTCGGCTGGCATTCTACAAAGGCGCGAGAAGGGATCGTTAGTCGGCCATCTAAAAGACGTATCTCCCCACTCGCCAGATTTTCACGCGTCATATACGCGTCGCGATGAGCAGTCTCTTCAACGGATAGTTGCTGCTCCCACCCAGCCATTGGCGTCCACGTTGCAGGCGCACTGTCGCGGTAGCAGCCGTTGAGCGAAAGGACTTACGACTCGAGCGAGACACTCCTCGCTGCAGCGCTCCACTTTAGGACGAGAAGCAGCAAGATAGCGACGCGGATGCGAGCTGTCTCGAGGGCCGTGGCGTGAGCTTCAGTGCGTCCAGGTGAGTCTCTGTATGATGTGCCGACGTCTCACGAAGGCGCGTCGACACCGCACGAGCTTGTATAGGCCGCTGTGTTGCTGACGTCAGAGAGCACGCCCGGCCTGCGCCGATGCGTACACGGTATCAGTGTCAGCATACTGTGGATATACCACGACTCAACATACTTTGTACGGCCGCCCGTCCCTGTTGAGATGCTGAGTGCTCTCTGGAGCCTGCGACGCCCCGCCCGTGTTCGCGGCACGGAAAGTACTTGAATGCGACTTATCGAAGATGTCCGAAGAACGCTGCAGCTGAGGGTCCAAGGCGCGACCGTCGCCCGAGGTCTGGTGGAGGATGTGGGGTACGCATGCAAGCTCGTAGGCCCGTATATTGTGCTGCGTGGTTCGCGCAGTTCTCGCGGCATGCGGTTATAGCCATAGCTTGGTATTCGGCGCGCGGAGACCTCAAGCTCAAGAGCTAGGCCTCACCAATAGCGCGGCCCGCATTCGAAAGCGATGCTGTATTCTGAAGACGTGGGTCAACCTGAGCATGTGGTAGGCCGGTAGAGATGGTAAATTCACACCTGGTTATTTCTGAGGCCCGCGGAAGTCGCTTGATACGACGATGATGGTGAAGACGGCGGGAGCGAGAGGCTTGGTGAGCGGGTAGAATGTCAGGAGGGCGTATTTTTATGAGCCTAATGTGCGCGGTCTCGGCACTCGATGGTCTCTAGCTCGCTGCTAACATGACGGAGATAAAAAGATATATTCACAGACTACGCTGCGTGCGTCATCTGCCATAGCGAGGCGAGCACAGGGCGACGTCGCATCGAGCACTTCATGATCTTGGAGAGAGGCATGAGGATGGAGAAACGATTGGTAGAACGACTCCCTCAAGCACGAACGACACGTACCGTCGGAGACGCCATCCGATATACACACATGTAAGCCTTCACTCGCGCAACTCGTCCCAGATCTTCCTCAGAGCAGATTTGAAGTGAAGTAGATGCAGCGTACGGCCGTTGTTGGGAATAGCCGTCGATGAATGAGGAACAAGGGAACGTCGAGTAAACCACACGGTCGGACGCAGTCATCGCCTCACCTGTCGCCGCTCCGGTCTCTATGCCTACGCTCCGCGAGACAAGGCACAGTCCGCGCGAGAGTCAACCAAATACTAGACAATTTCAGACGGTCCGAGGCGACGCTCACAGGCCTACGAGACGAGTGCAGGCGCGACGAGTGTAATGAGATGAGGACGCGACGAGATGGCCAGGCAGCTAGAATATGTCGCCGAGGAATTTGGGCCGCTAGGAGCTGTGGTCAACAGTGGATCTCCCCCGCTTCTTGCTGTTCCCGCGGTGGTGCTTGCTAGCTGGAGAGGGAGAGGGAGAGCGCATGGGCGAGGGCGTGGTCGTGGTCGTGCGCATGGAGGAGCAGGCGCTCGTGCGCAGAGCGGCTGCGCGCCGCGTACAAAGTGGACTTTCGCCGCCGCCGTCATCATCCTCGTCGTCGTCGTCGGGGACGAGGAGAGAGTCGATGGCGGCGCAGAGGACGGTCCACGGTTGTTTTTCGACACCTATTTCTCGCTTTTCCTCTGCCTGTCTCGCTCGTAGCTCGCTCGCTTTTTCGCTCCTGCACTCAGTTCCGACCTCCTCGTGCTCTCCTCTGAAAGCCGGTTTGAAGGCGCAAGTCAGCCTCAAACTCGTCGCACATTGCTTATGATGGTCTGCGACTGGAGCCCGGTGGTTTGGAACTTTACTGGCACGCGGCTTCATTCGCTTGGCTCCCCCATCGCTCAAGTGCGCCCGATCGCGATGCGCTACACTCGGTGCCGGTGGGGCTTCTCAACCCTCTCTGCTGCGTGCTGCCATGCAGCGCTGCAGCTCCTCAATGAAAGGATCCCCCAAGCTTCTATAGTAGTCTCGAAACGTGGACGCCACCTCGCAGGCCGCCCCTCGCATGCACACGCTACGCTGTATGTGCTGCCCCATTTGCTTGGTGCCCACCCGGAGTCCGTCATCAGGTCATCGCGCGGTCCTCGGCGGACGATGCCTGCAGCAACGTCTACAGAGCTGCAAGGATGCATCGGTATGTTATCTTCGTTCTTTCCACGACTGCACGCTGCTGAGCATACACTACCTTGCTGTTTGTTTGTCGCGCGACGCCTCAGCACCACAAGTCTCATGCAGCTTCGCACTACCCTCGCTCGTCCGGACAGCGTTGGCGTGCGATGTTCGGGATGCTGGCACCCAGACAACGCGGTACGCTCTCAGACTCCCGCGAAGACGTGTCTCGGCAGCGCGGAGACGTGTTACGGCGAGATTTCTGGATATGCATACGCTTGCTGCCCTGAAGACCGTATTGATACACGTACATTCGCCGTCTTGCGCGGTGCCATATCCTCCAGAGTGCTGCAGAGCTTAATACACAGGCCTGCTCTACGTACATGGGAAGGTCTCACCATCGTTGGACAGTCGGGTGCCGATCGTCTTCACACAAGGCTTCGGATGGACGAAAGCCTTGAGCGCACTTCCGTCGGGAGACCCACAGACACCTGATACGCGGCCGAAGACGAGGCGACACGGACCTCTCAGTCTCTCGCTCCGTGAGTCGCAGAGCCACTTAGACACTGGCGCGCAGAACACTGACGTAAACGCGCTGCACGGAGAACCGGTCGGATTCTTGGTCGGAACATCGACTTGCAGGAGTAGCAGGATGGGGCAAGCAAGGGCGGAAATAATTAGGTCGATGCTAAGGCGGGATAGGATTCTCGGCGTAATCATGTCTAGACAGAAAAGTAAGTAAGACGCTTCTGAGTGAGCAACGACTGAGAATGAATGTCTGCAGTTTCGTACATGGAGTGATACTGAGACTGATTGAAAGGAATGCGAAGCAGGCAGAGTCGTACCACTGGAGAGTACGAAGACCATGATTTCTTCACGGAGCAGTGTCTCCAATCAGCCTGTGCTGTGCAGTCTAAGAGCCCCTCTCTCAGCCGACCTGCGACTTCCAATTCCTCTCCCTCCGAGATCTCAGGCGTCCTCGCTCGTACTCCGACCATCCTCTGTCCGCCTAACGCATCTCAGCGTGCTGCGTCCCCGAGCCTCCTGCCGCACTTCCTGCATCCTTGCTTGGATCTGACATTGTCCATCATGGTACACCGTGTCAAACCAGGAAGATGCAGATCGTCGACCCTCGGGCAATGAGAAGTTGCTTCGTGTCCTTGATGTATATCTGAGTGCGCTCGACCAGCGCTCCCGGGACGTAACGCAAGGTGGACGAGTGGAGGAAGAGCCCTCCGCAGAGCGCAGAGCAGGAGAAGGGCGATGGAGTGTTGTACCAGTCGGGGTACACAGGTGCGAGCAGCACGCTGGGGTGCGGCAATACGGCCTTCGGTGGGCAACCAGCAATGCGCTTGCGGCGACTTGCGGGTGTCGTCCCGGCTCGCGCTCGAACTGAGCGACACTAAGGGCGCAGTCGCCGCGCACAATCTGCAGGTTTCAGGCCGGAAGAGCGCAGAGAGCATGTCTGGATCGCGTTCTCGTCGATCGCCAACCCCCGAGGGAGCTCTACCCTGATGAGGCACGACCAAGACGACATAGGGGATCACTAGCCACGCGTATGGACGATGTCCGCGACTGCCCAATATATCCTGGGCCCGTCGCGTTCCCTGCGGAGTGTGGGCTGCGGGCAGCAGCAGGAAAGACCTTCAAGAGCATACGCAAGCGGGTTGGGCGTCCGGATGATCAGCTCGTGTCTTCAAGTTGGAACGATGTTCCTTGTGGTGGTAGCTGAATGAGGCCGCCGTGGCTCTGATGCAGATATGTGGCGTTCAAGACGAGCGTCCGTCTGGGGTTGACAGGACAGGGCGAGAAGCATAGGGTCACGGCGTTGCCATTAGGGCCCACGACGAACGTCTTCCGGCCGAGATCCGGCCATAGCGAGACGTGATCCGTGACGCAGTCGTGCAGTGCCTGCTCGGACAACGCGAAGTCTCCAGGAAGGTCGTATGTCTGAACCGTGGCCCATACAGGTGCGGACTGCGGTTGAAGTCCAGACAGCCTTTCCTGTCGGCATTGTCCGACCTTGATAACATACGCAACCGCAGACCGACCACGAAAAACATACGCTGTCGGGGGACAGTCGGGAGAGTCGACTATCTGGGGATAGTGGAAGTCCGCATTGTAGATCTCCAGGCGGCCGCACCACCCAAGGGACTGCCGCATGAACTTGCGAATTTGAGGTTCCTCGAAGCGGAAAGGTGCGTCGAAGGCCAACTGCACCGGTATTGGCGGGATGTAGTATGGACGAGAACCGGACAGCGCCCCGTCTTGACGGAAAGCATGCGGACGAGGTCGATGTCTGATGAGGACTTCCTGCCACAATGCGCGCAGCCCTGTCTGTCCGTCAATTACATATTCCCCGGCTGGGCTCCTAGACCAATCCAGGGTCTTGATGCGGAGACCGAGCTCTGCATCGACACAGTAGAGAGGGCGGCGAGTTGAGTGGCCTTGACCGTCAGGGTCTGCTTTGAGATGGAGCAGAACGGGCCCGTCTAAGTGCCATGCTCGATCCGCATACCAGTACAGGTCAGCATATGTTCCACTGTCAGCCACAATTATGGGAATATGAGCCAGAATTCCATGGGGCGTCACAGAGAAGGTAATGTCACTGAGACCTCGACCTCGAGGCTCGAGCGCAGAATGCTATTCATGAGTCAGCGACAACGCATTAGCACCACTTGCCGTTAGCAACTCACATTGTCCGTAACGCGGTCTAACCAATATATGCGTTGAGGCACGTAGAGGTACCGACGATGACTTTGGAAGATTGAAAATGCTGAGGGAGACGGCGCAAGGAGACAAGACTCTTCTTCAAGATGCCAGAAGCTGGAACCGGAACCGGGCCATCCGAAGAGCGTCGTGTCGGTTGACTGCTTCATGATCTCCTCCTGCAGTCTGCGGAATGCATTCATCCCCTCGCCGTACAGGGGTGACATGTGTATGTCAAACAGTCCCAGGAGGCAGTATGCCTCGTCCTCCAGCCGCGTCGTCTCCCGGCGACCAAACCAAGACATCCGCTGGGCGATGCTGAACTCCGTGTGAGCGTTGTGAAACCGTAGCAGGGTTGCAGGAATGTAGATCCACGCTTCAATCACCTCGGCGAAGTCCGCCTTCGACCCAAGGATGCTCCAGGACTGCGAAAGGAAGAGGAAGAAACGAGGAGCAATGAGCTCCTGCAGCGTCCACCCTCTCATGAACCAGACGCTCCGGACAAATGCCTCAGGAGCGTCGATGTAACAAGAGGAGTTTGGGACGTCGCGGAGGTATCCATAGCAGATGCGGGAGAGGGCGTAGTAGCGAAACATGGAGTTGATTGCCTCGGAGAGCTCGGCGCTGCTCGTCTTGTCGATGCAGCAGGTGTCGATCCAGACCCACGCGAAGCCATGCCTCTCCGCAAGCTCGCAGCACCTCCGGATCTTCTCGCATACGAATTCACGGGGGTTCGTGCCGTGTTTTGCGCAGCTCTCCTGAATTCGCCGGACGTCCTGATACGACTGCTCCTCCTTATCCCAAACATGCGAGAGGATGGCGTAGCCACCCGGGACGTTCTCGGGGGACCCGAAGGAGTAGAGCTCTGCACGGTCAGTGCTGAGGAGCCACATGAAACGCGTTGCAACTAGATGGCATAGAGCGGGGGCATCAGTGGGAATTGCGCAACCTGGCAGCCTATGTAAGATACAAAACAACGCACCAGTGATCGAGCGGGTTGAGGTTCCTGCAATGCAAGAGGCGTGACCACTTCGGACGACTTAGAGATTGATGTGCGGCGGGTAGAGTCGGCTTGTGGCAACTCGGACAAGTGATTACGGGCGGGGCAACGTCAAGAGCAAGAGTGATTGGAGGGAACGAATGATGTCGTCGTGAGCAAGGGTGGCGGCAGTCCTGAGTGAACGCAAAGTAAACGTCATATGTGGGAGTACTTATAGACTAGACTGTCATCAGTTCCCTGTACGAGCGCAGCAAGGCCAGCGGTGCAAGTGGGAGAACAGAAGCAGGACTCGGTGCTGGCGCTCAGGTGTGGCAGTGCGCCGCACGGACCACCGATACCGCCGACTACATAGCCCACCAACTCGGATCGTGGGCTGCCTAGGGGAGACAATGTATCCTGCGAAAGTCCGAAGGCCTGCGGCGAGTCATGTATCGTAAAAATGTCTTGGCAGAAGGGCGTGATCCCGGGTTGCTCGACATGCAGAAGAGTGCAAAGGAGAGAGTCTCAGTACCGCCGGCCTCGCGTCCTCCGGATCCTCCGAGTACACGGAGCCCTCTGCGCCTGCGTAGGAATCCTCCTCTCGCGCGTCGCCCGCTTCTCGTGGACCAGCCTCAGACGGGGAGAGTGAAGTCCACCGCCACCTGCTCTGCCGAGACAGGCAGAGCAAAGGCGTGGGACGGAACGCGAGAGCATGAACCAGCCGGCAAGACAGTGGGGGACATGACCTCTGACGAGACAATCACAGTTGCGCCCTAGCTGGCGAGGAGTCATGTCGGAAGAGGAGGCGTCAGAGGCGAACGGCCGTAATCGAGAATACTGGTGTGGTTCCTTGGTGCACCGGGGTGGCGTCAGCGCGGGATGAGGTAGACGGATACCGAGAACACGGTAGGGGAGTAGGAGCAAGGGGAGTTCCCAAGCGGAGCCCCCACCTGGCGAGCTCGAGCGCAATCCGGGTTGACGGCGAGGGGTGCTGCACCGGCGGACCACCTGACGAGCTCGAGCACGGTTGGGATGAGCTCGGCCCCGAGTGACTGCGTGTTTTCGACGGCGTCTCTTGTACGTCGGCTCGGGACAGACAGCATGGCTCGAGCTCTGAGGACGTGTCCAGGAAGGCAGCTAGCAATCGGTTGTGTAGTTAGTGCCATGCCTTTAATATGGGAGTGTACATCGACGCACCTGTAGTCACCTGAGAGTGTCGCACACGATCACACCGCCCCCGCCTGCTACACAACGGAGTTCAACGAGATATATCAATGGTGTGCGATAAGCAGGATGCACGGATGTTCGTTCTTCGTTCACAGACCGACAACTCGGCCGACCATGTCGGTTCCGCCTCCCGGGCGAACTCTGGGGAGTAGGGGTGTGACTCAGCACGATGGACGAGCGAGGAAGCACAGGAGGACGCACGTACCGACATGCAGCCAATCCAAATGGGCTCACGCTCAGTCCTCAGCAGACTCGGACTGGCCGTCGGGCTTAGGCGTGGGCGCGCAGGAGAAAGGTCCAAGTCCGGTCGACAGGGGAGCTGAGAGGACAATGACACAAAAATCTCGAGCACTAAGCGGAGAGGGCGAAGCAGGTTCCGTGCGCTGGCTCTGTGACTTGCAAGAGGCGGGTGGTCATGAGCATCGGTCTTGTTCAAGGCTTGTATGTTGACCATGTATATCTGTGTTGCGGCGAGGGTGCTGCCGGGATCAAGGACTGACACCTGCTCACCTACGATGCTCGACACATCGTTGAGCGGCAGCTGTTTCGCCGGGCGATATAAATGTGACCCTGTGAACATGGGACAGAGGCGGAGATGATCATCTGAAGCAAATGCGAAGCAGGCAGAGATGTACGTACCACTGTGCCCCGGACCGATGATGCATCAACGGAGGAGTGCTGCTGCAACGCGGGCATGACATGTCGCTGGTCGGGTACATTCGATGATATCCGACACGCATATGCATCATCGCCGTGTGTATTGCTCGCTGGAAGCTGGCGGTCCACACGGACATGGGGATCCACATACGACGTATTAATCCTTTTGGCTACAGTTCTCTTGCAGCTTCGCTGACCGGCTTCCGTATAACGGGAAAGCGGAGTCAGAACTCGACGTCGGCCCCGGAGAGGCGGCAGCCGGGTCCGAGGAAGCTACAGGGATGCTCCAAGTCGCACTCGGGATACATGGGTTGAGTGCAGACACCGCGGCCTCGGGAGACGGACCCTGGTGAACAGCAGTGGGCTCGCGCGCGTGGTAGCGGACACATCTCGTTCGTGGAGTCGGAGGGCTGATGTGCGAGGCGCGCCGTGACTCGGAGGTGCTATGATGACCGGGACTTGTTGAACGTGGATGGGGCGGCACGATGCTGAAGACACGGAGGAGGAGAACCGCGGTCTGTGCGCGTCCCATAGACGAGCCACGAAGTCTCAGTCTAGCAGGAGAGGAAGGGGAATGTCGAAGAGTCGCAGGATTGCATAGAAAACCGCAGTGGGGTCCAGAAGAAGTAGGACGATCATTGATAAATCGTATTTTGGGTCGCATCGAGGAGTCGCAGGATTGCGCAGGGGAAGGCACGAAGGACGAAGTAGTTGGAGGCATTGGCAGGATAGCTTTCTCGGTCTGGTCATGTCCAGATACTTGGTACACCGAGTAAGCGTCCCTCGGGGTGAGTTGAATCACTCGCAGGCCTCCTTCGAGGATCGGTGTCTGCAATTCGCAAATTCGGCCATTATTCGCTCAGCGAGGTCTGTGGGAACTGATGAGACGAACCTGGTAGTGGAGAAAGGCGGCATGAGGCTTCCAGGACGAGCGTCCGTTCGGGATTGAGAGGGCAAGGTGTAAACGACAGGGTCACCTCCTTCTTGAAGGGTATTGTGAACCTCTTCCGGAGATTGGGCCACTGTAAGACGTGATCCTGTGAGCAGTCGTGCAGAGTATCGGCTGATACCTTGCTGATCTCCGCCTCCCCCTCGATGTCATTATCCCCAACATATCCGATGCTGAGTGTCGCCCATATGGCTTCAGGCCGGCGCTGCTCCCCGGGTGGCCCGTCCTGATGGCATCGCCCTATTCTGATGATTGTGTACTGCAAGCCCACAAAAACGTACGCAACTGGATGGGTGGATTCAGCTGTCCAAGGGGACTCAAGCCCGGCACCGCGAATCTCAAAGCGGTCGGACTCAGACTGGATGAGAAACTGCCAGATGCGTGCTTCGGGAAAGCGGACAGGTGCGTCCAAGGTGAGCTGCATCGGGATAGCTGGGGTGAATCTGAACGTGGCGGAAACAGGTAGTTGGCCAGGTGCTCGGTGCAGCGGAGGTCGATGGCGTATGATGACTTCCTTCCACGATGGGGGTCCATCAGGCGGGCATGCGTCGTCGTACTCCTCACTGCCTGTCAGACGAGGTTCGCCGACCCGGTACGAAGTGCGGCGGGACGAGCTCGCTTCACTGTCAGGGTCGGGTTCAAGATGGAGGAACACAGGGCGACCGTCGCCTGATGACCAGTACAAGTCTCCAAATAGACCGCCTCTCCACGTGAAGATGGGAATATTGGCACGGACTCCAGTCGGAGTGACGGCGAACGTCATCTCAATCATATCCGCTCGTACTCCGAGGGCTGGGTCCTGTTCGCTCGTGAGCAACTACACACAACCGGGAACAACGAATCACTCACGTTGCCGGTAGTTTCAGCCGGTACTTGTGTGCGTCGTGGAGGCGTGTATACAATCTCGTTCTGTTTCTGGATCTCTGTGAAGTCTGCAGGCGATGCAGCAAAGAGACATTCCACGGGAGAATCTGTGAGGACTCCTCGCCATGCGAAGAGGGTCGTATCCACCGATTGCTTCATGATCTCCTCCTGCAGTCGTCGGAACGCATTCCTGCCCTCGCCGTAGAGCGGTGGCATGTGGATCTCAAACAGTCCGAGCAGGCAGTACGCCTCGTCCTCCGGCCGCGCCGTTTGCCGAAGTCCGAACCACGACATCCGCTGCGCGATGCTAAACTCCGAAGGACTGGCGTGGAGCCGGTGCACGGCGGCGGGAATGCGGAACTTGGTCTCCAGGAACTCCGCGAGGTCCGCTTTCGTTCCTATGACCTCCCAGGTACGCGAGACGAAGACGAAGAAGCGGGGGGCGATGAGCTCCTGGAGCGTCCACCCTCGCTGAAACCAGATGCTCGACCATAGTTGTCTGTATGACGGATCTGAGAAGGGCTGCGGCAAGTCGCGCTGCTTCTTGAGGTCCTCATGTGAGAAGAACACAGTGTCGACATCGCGCAAGTACCCGTAGCATATAGCGGCGAGTGCGTAGTAGCGGTACATGGAGTTGATCGCCTCAGAGAGCTCGGCGCTGCTCGTCTTGTCGATGCAGCAGGTGTCGATCCAGACCCACTTGTAGCCGTGCTTCTCAGCGAGCTCGCAGCACCGCCTGATCTTCTCGGACACGAAATCACGGGGATTCCTGCCCGTTCTGGCGCATCCCTTCTGGATCTTCTGGATATCGTGGAACGACTGCTCCGGAGGGCCGTCCTGAGGCTTGTTGTTCCAGGTATGCGACAGGGTTGCGTACTCGTCGGGGATGTCCTCAGGGGACCCGACGAAGTGCAGCTCGGCGCGGTCGGTGCTTAGGACCCACATGGGAAAAGTCTGCAAACAGTGCTCAAGTGACAATATATCGGGCGACATTCGAGAGGACCGCTTACCGTGGAATAGGTCAAGCGACGGCAAGGCTATCGTGGATATGCCCAACGACCACGGATGAAGTACGGATGGGGCGTGGAAGGCTTGCGAACGACTCTGCGGTGAACAGAGTTGGCGTGTGACAAGACAGCTCGGACGAGTCGATAGGAGGTAATGTAGTCAAGAGCGAAAACAAGGTGTATGTGAGCCAACGTGGTGAGTGAGGGTCGTCGTCGTCGTGCAGAGGGAAGCTACAGTGCAAGCTGCGACGTGGGAGAACTAGGACTGCCACGGCTTCCGAATATGACCGTATGTACAAGGCCCAGATGTGCGATGTGAGAAAGAAGCACCTCGGCGCCGAGGCAGCCCGAGGGGGTATGTCCAGCATAACGGCTGGCCAGATGACGTTTCTTTGTACTGGGACAGCGAGCTCGTAGTGGAGTGACCGGAATGCATGCGCAGAATATCAGAACATACAGATGTTATGAATAGCACGTGAAACCAGAACTTAACATCCTTCAAGATGCCGTCTTAGTAAATAAAGTCGTGGACAGAAGACGACACTCGAGCTCTTTGGCCGCATCCAGGAACGCAGTTAGTGACTAGTTCTGTAGGTTAGTGTCATGCGTTTGGGTGTGGGACTGTACATTGACGCACCTGTAGTCACCTGGGAGAGCCGCGCACGATCACACCGCCTCCGTCTTCATGCACACCGCGGTATTATGGCGTCCACCGCCTTCCCTTGCGAGATAGTGTGCAATAACCAGAGCTCACGGGTGGCCTTCCCCCGTAGATGAACAGCTCAGCCGGCCACGTCGAGTCTGCCTCGCGGGCGAACTATGGGGAGTATTACCACGATGATCGAGGGTGGAAGTTCAGGACAACGCACGTACTGGCCTGTGGCCCCTTCGTGTGGTCCCACCCTCATCAAGCCTTCAGCGGATTTACGTTGGCCGTGGGGCTCCCGGGCATCTGAAGCGTGGGCGGGACGTCCAAGTCCTGTCGGCAGAGTAGCTGATAGAACGACAATCCTCGGGCACTAGGTAGAGACGGAGACGCAGGTTCTGTGCTTGTAAGGGCTATACGGTCATGCGGATCAGTCTTGGTGAAGGATTGTACGCTGGTCGGAACATCCGTATTGAGGTGAGGGTGCTGTCGGGATCTACGACCAGTAACTGCTCACCTACGATGCGCAACATGCCTTTTAGGGGCATCTGTCCCGTAGCGTGATACTTGGGAACATAACTGCATGAGTCTGTGAACATCAAAAGATACTGAGATGATGTTCGGAAGTGGATGTGAAGCAGGCAGACACGTACCCGTGGTCATATGGTCTGCACGTAGGATACTGCAGTGAAGCGGGGATGACATCTCGCTGGCTGGGTACATTCGATGATGTCCGACCCGTATCGTCGTCAGTGCCCGGGCAAAGGCTATGTGCGTTGCTCGTTGGTTGGGAAGCTGGCAGTCCAGGTGACGGTCCACGGATATGGCGAGACATACGTCGAGACAACTCATCATGTCCTCAAGTTCCAATTGACCCCCCACGTTCTCGACCCGTCGTCCTTCAAGTCTTCACGCCCCACTGCGTCTGCTTCAGCGCCGCCCAAGTCTTGCGAGAATCGCAAAGACCGCTGCAAGCTCGCTTCGACTGCTGCGTCCCTCGGGTTTCAGAAACGCGTACCCGCTGCTAAACCATTCTTGCGGTAGAGACCTGTTGCTGCTGAGAGGGCTGCGAGACAAGGAAGGATGCGCGCAGGAGAGCGAGGTCGTGCGACGTGCAGCGTCGAGCTGAGAGGGAGAGGGCGCGCGTCTTTCGAGCCGGACTGCTGTTGGCCTGACATAGTATAGCGCGAGAAGAATAGCAGTCAGACTTAGTTGGTTCCGAGGCGTAGGGGTGTTCGGAGAAGCCGGGTCGTCGTTGTGGACGTATCCAACTTGAACGAGGCGATGTGCCAACGGTTTGTGCGCTTGCATTTCCATATCCGGCTACGGTCGCCTTTGCTTGGAGTCCAACCTCCGCCACATCAGAATCAACACTCGTCTTTGCACCCATGCCCACACATAGTAGGTACTTGCGCGGACTTTGTGGTGACTCGTTTTGGAGCCTGACCTTGGTAAGTAAGTAGATTTCTGCGGTCGATGGGCCAGTCAGCCCGCACTCGACGACGACCACCGATTTCGAGGAGCTTCCGCCATGACACCTGTTGTAAGGCTCTCCATTCCTTGACCGCGGAAGACTTGGAGTCTCACCCTATGAGTTACATCGTACTATACTCCCGCCTAACGTGGTTCAGGAACCAGACGCCTGTAAACATGCACCGTGACTAACCGTATCGAACGACACACACCCCTCTCTTCCTACGCTCCCAGCCCGTTCTCACCTCCGTCCCCAGCGGGCAGCCAAAGATGTCATAATACAACATGTCTGCCTCCCGGGTTTCGAGGCGAGGATGCGAGGAGCTGGACCAGACTGACGGGATTGGCGACGGCCAGTAGACAGGATCCTGGATATCACCCTCTGAATCTGTGTCTTCGGGGATAGCTCTCACTCGCTTGGGTGTGCGCGGTGCAGATGAGGGCATCAGGTCATGGATGCCGTTGTCCCACAAGGAGGGTCTTCCGCTCGAGTCCCTATCGCCGCGTTCGACCTGTGTGGGCATGACGTGCACTGGCAGCTCCTGGCAAGACACGTCGAGAACGAGTGTTTTTCCGGGATTGATAGGACAAGACGAGAAGGAAAGGGTTATAGCAGTCGGAAGAGGATGCGAGCGGAACTGCTTCTGAAGACTCGGCCATTGCGAAACGTGATCCTCGAGACAATCATGTAGACACTCCATAAGACGGAGAGGTGGATGTTTGTGTGAAACAGGAGCGTTATTGAGCTCTGAGTCCGAGTTCCAACGGGTGCGGCCTCCGACGGTTGCCCATAACGGAGGAGAACCGGGCTGATCCCCATGAACTCCTTGCAGACGACATTGTCCAACTTCGATGACGAGCGTAACAGCCCCCGTATAGCGAAAGATATAGGATGTTGGGATATCGGAGACGTCTTGCCCGGGAGCCTGAGACCGGAAGGCAGCGTTGAGAATCTCTATGCTCTCCGCCCGAGACTGGTGGAGGAACTTTCCGATGTGAGCCTCGTCAAAACGGAAGGGCACGTCGACGGAGAGCTGCATGGGGCTAGCCGGAATGAAGGGTATGTCACGATCTGCCAGTTGTCCGGGGAGCCGATGAGGCGGAGGTCGATGTCTGATGAGAACCTCCTGCCATGATGCGCGCACTGTCTCTCCGTGAACCACATACTGTACCATTTCAATCAATTCGGACAGTCACGCGTCACCGGCCCCTGGATTGGCCGAAATTTCGGGCCGTGTCACGCGTCACCGAAGGCTTGTCTGAACCTGTTTTTCGGGCGCCAATCTCGCCGGGGCCGGCGCGCTGTCGCGCGCCTCTCATCTGTCCGAAATTGAGGCCGGTGTCACAGGTCACCGGC
>ML211482.1:0-24985 GCA_004369055.1 Polyporus arcularius HHB13444
GCTGTATTTCTTTCCTAATATTCTCACTTAAATGTCACAACAAATATTATGCCCATTAGTCAAGTGTCCAGGTCTGCCCGGAGGGCCATTGCTATGTCACAAACCCAAAGGAAAGCTATTAAGCGCCCCGTGAGAATTCGTCCCGGATAACCCCTTATAAGATGGCTTGTATGGACCATATGGGGTAAACGGCCCTGATATGGTTTCGTATCTGGTTTCTAAGCCCCTAATGTGGTATCTTACAAAATAAGTGTGCTTATAATCAACCTTTGTGACATAATCGAGCACGATGTCCTTCTGGCACGCCTCGAACAACGCGATCGGATCGACGTCGGGGTTCCTGAAGAGCGCGACATAGAGGTCGTCGAGCATCCTGACTTCTCGGGAGTCCCTGCAGTAGATGTAGCCAAAGTCGTATACTGCCGTGATGTGGATAGGTACTACGCTCCCGGGAAATATCCCCAGGCCCGCCCTCTGCTCGACGTATTGTTTCAGGGACCAGGAAGACCTGACGCCGCCAGCGAAGGACATAATGTCGCGAAAGTAGCGGGAGTCGGGTGTGGCTATCCCGTGGCGGTCAAAGAGTGCGGGGATAGTACGCGCCCTGCATGCCCCGCAGAACTCTTGGAAAGTGCAGCGTCCGATGAGCTCGCGGTAACCACGATGGAGCTCGGTCTCCGATGTGGCAGATGTGGTTGCGACGAAGCCGAAGATGATCCAGCCCTCCATCGACGGCCCATAACGCCAGTCGGACAAAAGGTTGACATAGAGGGAGAAGCAGGCCTGGTCGAGCGGGGAGAACTCCGCGACTCTTTTGCGTATCGTCTTCGCAGAGTCGCGCTGTGAAGGCCCTACTACAAAGGCCCACGCGGCCTGGAGCCGCTGGTTGGCGGCAGCCTGCTGGACGTCCTGAGATGAGGAGAGAGTGCGATCAAGGATGTGCTGGTTGTCCAAGAACCACGCGTAGTACCCGCCTCGGTGATCGCGGGGCAGCGTCGCGAATTGTGCGTTGATGTGTTCCACCAAACGACCCTCCACCCGCCACTGCGCCAGCTTCTCCGGCTCTATCTCCATGATTGCGAGGAGCCCACGATACAGTCCACAGAGCATGACTTCTCCATGATGACCATGGGCACGAACGACCCTCTCGAAGCCGTAGTCGACACGCGTCTGGCGATGCTGGGGAATTTTGCTGGCGTAGCATGCGCGTGCGAGGTAGTATGCAGTGTCGATGGGACCCTTGGCTTTGCAATCGAATATATGGAAGGGTACGTGAGAGCTCTGGCATTTGGTACTGCAGTAGCTGAAGTTCTTGCATCGCGGGCAGGTTACAGGTGTGCTGGCAACCGTCGCATCGCAACGAACGCACGTATGCATGACACTACTAAGAGTGCGTCAGGTGAGTTGTAGGCGGTGAGGGAGGTAGACATACCTCGTAATGGGCGTAGAGTAGTCGAAACTTGAAGCTGCGAGAGGTGGAGCAAAAGAAAGGGCTGCAAGTGATTCGGATGGGTTGTAGTCAGAGTCCGGATACGTCGAGCATGCGCCATGCGTTCACGTAATGTGTCAGGCATGTCTTCGACCGCATTGAGAGATACGTCAATTCGGGAGGGACATTTCCTGTTCAGTGTTGATGTACCAGGCTCTGTGCCGCTGCGCTCTTCAAGCCCAGGGTCCGAGTCGTCTCCGCTGCCGTCGACTATGTGGCTGGGTAGGTGGTTGAGGACGGGAAGTTGAGGCGGGAAGATGAGGAGTGATACTGAACGTTGTACTCTACTTGTGAGTGAGCTGACCGGGTCCATAGTAGCTTCAAGCTTTAGGGCCGGTGTCTGACACGGTCACGTGTTTCACCGAGGTAGGGGCCCGCGGTTTGTTTCTGCAAGCTCCAAGTCAGCGCTGCAGGATATCTCGCACTCAAGGTCAGCGGATACTGGAGGTTCATCGGCGAGTTGTGTTCCTGCATGCTGTTTGGCTTGATTTGCACGCAGGCTCCTAGCCAGCGGATGCCGAGGTCAGTCTTTACTGGTTCGTATTGCCGAACGTACTTAGTTATGCTCCTCCACAGGTCTTGCAATTCGATGGCTCCAGCTACATACCCAAAATGAAGGGTGGTGCCAGATGGTCCCGCCCGTTGAATGGGACGATCTTGCCAGTGGTACAACGATTGGGAAACGGCTCTCCGGATGGATGCAGTCGAGCTAGCGCGTCCTACTTCCAGCGACTGGTGAGCCTGGTGTGAGTTCTTTTTAACATCATCAGGTCTATAATGTCTTACATGGCGCTATAGCTGCAGCGCACTCTATGCCGTCGCCTACCTCATCCATAAGCGATACCGTCTATGGCGGCGGCAAGTACTGCCCCGCCTCACCATGCTGAAGCTTCCAGAGATGTATGGCGCCCTCGCGCTCGGACACGCCGCCAACATTCAGGCGGACAGGTTGATCGAGAAGCTCCTCCGCGAGGGAGACGAGAACCGGCTGTACATCCACCAATACTCGGTCGCAATGGCCCGGAACTATCACGAAGTCATCCGGAAGATGTCCAATCCGGTTGAACGCATGCCCTCTGACGTTGCATATCGTGTGTCGTTCATGTCACTGCTTCAGCACGCTGCTCACCCTTGCGCCTCATTAGCGGGTGTCTTGCAGTCTCCAGAAATTCGTGGCGGGCTGCTCGAAAGCCTGTACAACATGCGCTGGCAGCTGCGTAGCCGGTGGTCTGACGGACGCTCTCGCTTCCTCGCTAGCCACAGCCTTGACCCGCACATACGCCAGCTTGGGTTGAGCGACCACGACGCGCGTCTCCTTGTGTGGTACGTGGCCGAGCGCATCTACACCAGCCATTACTATCGAGTACGTTCTCCCTCCCGTATTGCTGCGTGCGGACCTGATGACTTCTGCACTCTTCCAAGGACACACGCCCCCTCTGTTTGCCGTGAACGCACTGAGTTCATCATATGGTCGGTGGAAGGGCGCTGACAGGTGGGCACTGGTAATGCGCGCCGCTGTCGGGAGAGTCCTCTTCCATCTGTGGGTGTCCGGTCCCTGTGGGGAAGGTATCGCCATTGGAAGTCACTCTGGAGTCTGGAAGACCCAGTGAAGGCTAAGGCGGTCGTCAAAGCTGCGGTCGATGCACATGACGCTGAAGCTGAGAAGGCGAGAAAGCGCAAATGTTCTTGAAGTTTTTTGTTGTGAGTACTTCAGATTCGTTCTGGGGGTTGTGAGTCTGTGACCCCGCGCTGACCGAGGCTATAGTCAAACAGATTACGGTCGCTGTGTTTTCTGCTTGCTTTGCTATCTTGCTCTTCGCTGCTCTTCGCTGCTCTCGCATCGTCTTACACTCCACTCAGAATGCAATGCGGTTTGCCTGCTGAGGCTGGGCCACGAAGGTCACCGGTGTGAACGTCGGTTGCAACCAGCAAGAGCGTGCCGCCCTTTCAGCATGTGACCGTGTCAAGGTCCGAAGACGGCTCACCCACGGTATAAATGCTGCCGCTTCCCAGACTTCCGACTCGTTGTCCTCATCTTCAACTGAGCAGCTGGGCTGGCGGCCGTGCTACTCGGTCTGCTACTCAGTATGATCTCGTCAGAGCACGGATGGGAGGAGCTAGGGGAGTCCGAGATCCCTGAATCGCTCGAACTCCCAAATTCTCCTTCGAGGTCTACCCGCCCAGCGCACGATCATAAAGTGAGTCCACAATGCTGTCTACTGTAGCGATCGCTGATGCGCTTTGGTACTAGTTGTACCGGGTCTGGAGCCTTCCTCTCTATGCCGTGACGTACATCGTGCACAGTCGCTATCGTGCACTGCGGCCTCGCCGGCTCCCAACCCTCACTAGCCTCAGGCTCCCCGAGATCTACGGCATGCTCGCGATCGGAGACATCTGCGGATATCAGGGCCTGCACCTCTACAAGCAGCTCCAACTCGAGGAGAACTATGACCGCGGCCAGGTGGCTAACTATGCCGGTTGGTTTTACAAGATGTTCCACAAGAACTTACGTGAACCCCGGTTTCCAGGATCATCGGACTTGACGCGAAGTATGTGGTTGTTTTTTTGTGTGCGATAGCAGAAGGAGACTGTGAACTAACGATGCCTCGGATAGAGGGGCTTCCTCGAGGAGAGGACGGCAAAGTGACCTTGCTCGGCGAGATACTATGGCGGCTCCGCACGATCCGGACGACCGCAAATTGCCGACTGTTCGCAAGCAGCATTCTGGAGGACCACATTGCCGCGTGTGATCTGAATGACCACGATGCGAGCGTCCTTGTCACGATCGTCGCTGAACGCCTGGGGACCGGTTTCAACCAGTCGGTATGTCTCACCTCAGTGACATCTGCCGCGTAGCCATGGACTGACTCCGCTGTGTCAACGGTCATAATCAGGCGACTTTCTTTCCTGAAGGAGAGCTGCGATGGATTGCTGTCTTGACGACCGCTTTGAGGGCCGCGACTATATGGACGGGCCCCGGCCGTTTGGTCGCACTGGCGGTCAATGGAATGCAGCGTGCGGCGTTGTATGCCTTCATGTACCCTTCCCTCACATGGGAGTACTACCATTTCCGGTCTATCTGGAACATCCAAGAACCGGACAAGGCGGTCGAGGCTGCCCGGAGGCAACGAAAAGTGCTGGTGGATGCCATACGTAGGTTCACGGAAGAGAAGCGTAAAGACACGAGTAGTGAATGATTTTGGCAACGCACTGTTGTTTGTGACCGTGAGTGGACAATAGGCTGCAGAGACTGCTAGCTGACATGTCATAATCTGTGCTTGCTAGTGGCGGGGACTTACAGGGCATATATATGATCATTTGTTCCCCTCAAACGCTAAAAGCTGCATTATATACGGTTGTCTCAACACAGATATTGTCCCTGGACCAAGCCGACCAGGGGAAGCAGGAGAGGAGTCATCGGTGGACAGGCATCATAGGTGCGGAACATCAGACAGCGTCGTCGAGCCGCGGTCGCTTGTTCCTCGTCCCAGTGACGACGCCATACACCTCCGTCTCGCTGTCCGGCTGCGATGTCGAAGCCACCCTGTCGCCGATGTTCTCGCTGTGTTTCCACAGGGTTGCATCCCATTGGAGTGCGTTGTTGAGGTACCCGAGCATCGCGTCGTGCGTGAGGACCCGGCCGGCCAGCTCGCGCTGTGCCGCTGTGGGCGCGGGCTTGTGCCAGACGGGCCAGGGGAGACGTATGCTGGAAGTCAATCGCCGGTCAAGCTCCTCGAATTCTTCCAAGTCCTCAAATTCGGCGAAGCAGTCCGAGTCCAAAGAGGAGGGAAGAGTAGACGGGCCCAGTGGCGGTACGGGTGCAGGTGCGGGTGCGGGTGCGGGTGCGGGTGCGGGTGCGGGTGCGGGTGCGGGAAGGCAGGGTAACGGGGGAGCGGGTGATTGATTCGGAGATTGAGGGGGAGGGTGAGGACTGGAAGGGGTCTTTGCCGAGGTGCGATCGTACTCCGTGACGATATAGTGGGCATGCAGCCAAGAGAGGACACCATCGAGCACCGTGTTGATTCCAGCAGACGTGAACACAAGCGGGATGGTGCAGTAGTCGAGGTCTCCCGACCGGATAGTGTAGAACTTCTTGTGGCCACACGTGTACTGACCGTTGACGTACGCATAGTCGTCGAAGAAGTCGATTATATAATTCTCGACCGTTGGGCAGTCGAAGTTAGACTGGAGATACCGCACTGCCTGGTAGAGCAACACATAATAGAACGACTCGATCTCGTCGCATACCTCAGCGTCCTTCAGTCCACATGAGAGCGCGGCAGACATGAATTCCCATGACCCCTAGCCAGATATGTGTGAATGGATACTATATCGCAGCTGAGTGAACGAAGCACATACAGTGTGTTTCGGCTGACGCTGATCTATAGGTTTCGCCATCTCCCAGTCAGCGAGCAAGCCAGTATATTTCATCCGAAGGCGGCCCTTCCGTGTACCGTCGGTTTCCCTGACCCGCATGATCTTAGGGTAAATCAAGAGGTTGCCGGTGCTGATGTCGCAGTGGAGCAATTTCGCGTCTGTCGTAGCACGGAAGTGCGCTGAGACAATGAAGAAGCGTCAGGTTCGTGGACAGCCGCGGATGAAGTTGGAAGCCATTTCAATTACCGAGGACGCAGTCTCTGACCACCTGGATCAGCTGTTTGCCACTTTGGAACTCACTCAGCGGCAGAGCGACTTCTTCCACGACCAGTCGGTAGTGCTTGTAATGTCGTGACCGGCCTACGTGGGGAGGCGACTGGGTGTTGGGCCCCTCCGCAGGTGGAGCAGCGCCGGCATCTTCTTCATCGTCTGGAAACTTCCGTTTCTTGGATGTCGACGCGTGATGGCCAGCGATGGCCTCCGTGGAAGACAATTTATGGTGCGGTGAAGACGGAGGAGAACCAGGCTCCTGGTTCGAGCCGAGGTTCGTATCCGAGTCCTCCCCGCAATGGCGCGTGAGCGTGACCTGATTGTCGATATCACCATGGCATACGAGGGTAGGAACGCGAGGAACCTTGGCCTCTTTGAGCCGTTGTAGGATGTCCCCCTCGCGGTCGACCAAGAGGTCATGAGTACGCCAGGCGTCCTTGAGCCAGACGAACCGTTTCGTCTCGCAGTCAAGAGCTACATAGCCCCGTGTGCCTCGTCCAGAGAGACCCTTGGCGCGAAAGTGCGGCTTGCAGATAAGGAATTGCCGTCGTTTATCGCCATCGGGGACCTCTACACAGTAGCGCGGCCAATTGCTGTCCAGGGACTCCCCGAACGACTTACGCACGTACTGAAAGACGAATGGCTGCTTGGGAACCTCGTGACGGTGGAGGATGCGCTCTCTGTGGTCGACGTCGCCTTCGCGAGGAGCGGCGAATCCGGTCATGAGTGCGTAGAGAGGGTCAGCGGGCGAGAGGCGGCGTGCGGTAGGATCGAGGCCAAGTACGGGTCTCGAGCAGTGCGCGATGCGCCACAGTATGTTCACGAAGGGCTCCCAATCCAGATAATAGTCGATGTCGACGGTTTCCTCGGTGCTGGAACGATCTGACCGAATGAAACGTGCGGTACGTCCAATGACAAGAAGTATGAAGACGACGAGGCGTTGCTGGGCCGCGAAGAGTAACTCGGCGTGCGACATAAGCTGGTCCCGAGTTTTCCTGCAAAGATCCGCTTCGCCTGCTTGCACACCGTCGCCGTCCTCCGCATACGCATCTTGTAGTGAACTGTCATTGCTGGCCTTGAAGATAACTGGGATGAGTTGGTCCGCCCAGTGAGGAGCGTTGTCGACAGCGGGAGCGTCTTCGGCGCGGTAGATGGCACAGTCATGGTTCTGCTGGTCGTGCGTAGCGTCTGGCCTTGCTCCGCACGAAATCATCTTTAGACCAGGCATAAGGTCATGGTGGTTAATGAGCTCGACCTGATGGGTTGCCATGCGGCCACTGCCATGTCAGACGACAGACATAAGGTGCTGGACAAGCGCAGGGCTTACGAATTTGGCTTTGAGATCGCTCTCTGACATAGAGTCCGCGTGTTCCATCGCCTCGAAGGGATTGGTCGTGTGTGCTGGGGTGGTTGCGCCCGGGGGTGGTGGAGGGAAGAAGTGCCGGGAGAATGCGACATCTGGATCTTCGACACCTATGTTTGCCATGTTGAACGTCACTTCTTAAGCTGCCGCTGAAGGCAAGTCTTTCAGGCTGGTAGTGAACGTTGCGGAGGACGAGGGGGTGATGGTCCAAGTTCAAGTTGATGTGAACTGCATTTCGTCACGAGGCTCATTCAGCGCCTCTTGAACGCCGAGGTTGCTTGCGATCTCTACAGCCTGCTATACACGTATGAACAGGGGTTGGAGAACTGAAGAGCATACCGCGTACGAAGTGTTGGAACCTTGAAGACTATACTGAATACCTGACTCGGGGCCACGGTAAGTATCTTATTTACATGAGGGTAGCCACAGCTCGGACAGCTCGGGTATGACCAGCCACTGGCCTGCTATCCAACATCCAACAGCCCGCGGACGACGTGGCACAACGGCGCCATCGACGACTCCACACTTTTCTGCCTAGCCAACTCTTCTTCCTGGCTATGTGATCCAGACACCGGCGGACTGCTTCACAGCCAGGTCTTGCGGTGACAGGCTGATCAATGCAGATGAGTATTGAATGTGTAAGTAAGCTACACGACGATATAGCCTATGATCTGTGATGTAACAGAACATAGAAGCGCACCTCGCACAGGACCAAGGTAGACCACTGGTAGACCCTACACGCGGCACTTGAGCTCAACTCCTGCGATCGTCGCAACGGTGGCACCGAGGAACCAGCCCAGCTCCATGCCGCCGAACTGCGTCCGGAGCTGAATCTCGCGGTTGCCCTCCAGCCCGTACCCAAGCAGAAGCGCGTGCATGTAGGTGAGGTCGAGGCACCACTCGGGACGCTGCTCGAGCTCCTGCATGAGCGCCGCGTCCGAGCCCCAGTGCTCCTTCCACGCAGTCGGGCCCTGGCAGACGACCTTAGCGAGGTCCGCGAATGCCGAAACGTGAATGGGGGCCTTGACCGGGTTGGCCGTCGTGGTGAGGAAGGGGCTGAGGCGGTCGTCGTAGTATGACAGGAGCAGGATCTTTCCGTGCGGGAAGGTCTCGAGAAGCGACGGCTGGTACACGCCGTTGAACGAGCACGGCTCGACTTCACAGGACCTAGGGATCAAGGGGAGAGGATGAGAATGGACGGGAGGACAGGAAGATATCAGGACTCACGCGTCCTTATTCAAGACAAGCTCGACTACTTGGTTGCAAGACTGCCAGCTGCTCACGTCCCCGCCGACCATGGTGACGCTCCTCCCCTTCCTCCTCCCGGTAAGTTGCTCTTCGAAGATATCCACGGTCTTGTTCGTCCCCTTGGCGAGACACGGGTTCGGCACGACCGCGTCCTCGCTATGATTGGACATGGAGTCGACGATCCGGTGCGTGCTCTGGCGCGCAGTCACCAAGCCATAGCCGCGGTGCGAGTGCTCGTAAAGCACCCTCCGCTGTCCATCGTACATGAGCTCGTACTTGTGCTCACCCTCCTCGAGCTTTGTGTCTGGCTTTGCCGCGTCGAACGTCGGCTCATACACAATCTGCGCCGTCACACCGGCAAGGCTGAGTACCGCGTACGGCGGCGTCTTCTGCACAGATGGATCCGCCGACAGCGTGCTGAGCAGGTAGTTCGCCGTGAGCCACGCATACACGCCCTGCTCACGCCACTCCATGATCTCCACCGCGCCCTCGCCCTGCAGGCTGAACGGATACTTCTCCTCCAGCCGATGGCGGACTGCAGCCAGGATATCGCTCGACTTCGTCGCGCCCTGCAGCTTGAGTGCGGCACTCGCTTTGACCTGCACGGGCGTACAGCCGCGCAGGCTCTCCGGAACGACACGCACCGCCTCATCGAGGAGCACGTCGAGACTTTGCGCAGCCGCGGGAGGCGAGTCGCCAAACAGCCAGGCTCCGCGCCCGTACCGCTTGAACACCTCGTACTCAAAAGCGGGCGACGGCCCGCAATTGTTGAACTTGTAGATGTGGATGCGCGAGCCGGCCACGCCCATGTCAACCATGAGCGCGAACTGCACGAGCGGGACCCCCGCCTTGTACGGTTCCGTGCAGTAGTGTGTCTTCGTCAGGTCGCCATCGCCCGCTGGGTCCGTCGGACGTGCAGGAGGTGAGGCGTCGTCGTCCTGAGAGGGCATTGCTGTTGGGATTGTGGTGGTGGTGGGCGTTGGGGTGAATTCGGCTGCGGGAGCCACCTCGTAGCTTTCGCTGGGCACATCCGGCCAGATGATAGCTGCATGGGGGTTGCTCAGTTATCCGCGCACCACACATCGTGCGGGCTGAGAAGGACCACTCACAAGAAACACAGTCACCGAGATCCTCCTTCCTCGGCCCGAAGAAATACACAACCCCAACCAACACCACTGCCCCAAGCCTCTTCCAGGGTATTTTGCGCTTAGGGGTTATCGTGCTCTCGGGAGATTCCTTGCTCAGGCCCATCCCGTCCTCAAGCTGTTTGTAGTTGCTGCTCAGCGGCAGGGACATCTTGTCTGTCAGTCGTTGCTGCTGTTGCTCAAGGTCTTTCCGCGCGTGCAAAATTGCGGCAACCAACGGACGAAAAGAGAGTCGAAAACGAGAGTGAGTGCGCCGGGGGAGTTTGGGCGGATTTATGGTCGTTGATAGTCAAGATGAGCGGGGCGTTGCGACCGCCTGCGAACCTGCGACTCATTTATATCGTTCGCAACAAAGCCGGATCTAGTTAGTATGTCTGATAGCACGTCAGTTCACACTGATACACACTGACAGTGTACACGGACAGTACTTACTGCGGCTATCGCCTCCGAGCGCACTGTCGCCTCCTTCGTTCTTCTGATCTTCTGGCATCGCGCCGACTCGGTCGCTGCAGGTCGCTGCAGCCTCACAGCGAGTCACAGGCAAGGCGAAGCTCAGGGTGTTCAAGAACAAGGGATTGACAATGAAGGTTACTTACTTTTCCCACTTGCTCCAGGGACAGGAACGCACCACATGATGGGCGCGCACTACATAGACGCTGGCTGCGACGACTGTTCCTAACAATTCAGAACTGGTTCTCTTGTACTCGAAGCTGCTCGTGAAGTGTATCGATATGCGAGAGCTGGCTCAAACATCAGACCTGAGGCCAACTGAATAATACGGCCATATACAAGGGAGAAGTGGCCCCAGCAAGCGTTCTGTTCCGATGTGAACCAAGAAGAAGAGAAAGTAAAGTCGAGGGAAAGCTCGCAACATATGAGCATGCGCACATTTCGCTGCCGTGGTCCCTTTTGAAGAACAAGAACAGCACCTACGCCACGCCCACGAAGCGTACATACACCGCCGCCACAGCGACGCCCAGCGCAAACGCAAACACCAACTCCTCCACCCGACGTCTCTCCACCGACCGCCCAGTCTTCACAGAGAGAGCCGATCCGTTGGCCCGCACGGGGACATTCCCATTAATCGAAGCCTCCGCGCGCTTCATGACATCTGTGCAGCTTGGGACACCCGCAGCTTTGGGGGCAGCCTGAAGAGCTGGGATGCCGTCGATGCTGCGCATGTTCTTCTCCTCCCAGTACGCCTTAAGGCCCTTGGCTGCATGCGCGGCTTCGTCGTTCTGGTCTGCGCGCTCGCGCGAGATGAAGAAGTCGAGGAGCGCCTGGCGGTGGCCGCGGAACTCGTAATACGGCACGGCGTACCCGCACGACTGCGAACAGACGTCAGACGAGCGAACCCGTATGGGTAAAATGGCGTGAGGGACGTACCGAGCCGACTTTGTGCACGTCGACCACGATGGCCGCGCGCGAGCCTGGACGGCGCTGCTCGGGAGGGATGAGCTCCTCGTACTCCCGCGTCCCGAACTCATGCACGGTGCCTGGTATGGGACAACCACGGTGAGCAATGTGCTGATAATATGACGTGATTCAATTGCGAACGTACCCGTTCCGAAGAGCCGGACGATGCGCGGCGGGCCCTCGAAGGCGTTGAACATGAGCGTGATGCGTCCGTTCTCGCGGATGTGCGAGATGGTCTCGACGCCGCTGCCGGTGAGGTCCTGGTACCAGACGCGGGTCGGGGATAGGTAGTGGAAGCAGTCGCGCACGCCCTTCGGGGAGACGTTGACGTGACCCTCTGAGCTCAGGGGCGCGGTTGCGACCCAGAACATCTCCTGCTTGAGGATCCAGGGGACGAGCTCGGGGGGGATAGACTCGTAGAACTTGCCCATCGGTAAGTTACAGTGAAAAGAACAGATTTGGTAGATGGAGCTGCTTGGTGGGACAAGAGCAGAGAACGGGCAGCCTTGGTAGTTATAGTTAGGAATCAGAGTCAGTGGAGACCCACGATTGCTCAGAAGCTTTCGTTCACGGTGCGGCACACTCGAGTGCCTCGGCCGACAAACACCTATCGCAGCGATTCCTGGCAGTCGCAGTCAGACACGAGGGGGCTCAATGACAAGCACGATGACTCGAGAGGTCATGAGGCCTTGTGTAGATTCAAGTTTGCCGCTCTGCTCTGAGTCTGAGATGCCAGGAGATGCCCGAGGAACTCGCCGTACCACAGTCTCAGGCAATATCCTCCATGAGCTCCTCGCGTCCCATCTCATCGTGATGCAAACTCATTCACTCTTCTGAGATATCCGAAACCTGTTCGAATCAATTTTCCTCCAACAGCGTACTATGTACTTACTTTACTCCTCCGGATCCCATGACCCTGAACTTCAAGAAGGCGGGTGTTGGTGCATGAGAGACTGAGTGTTTATACGTTCGCAGCAACAGCGCAAATAAATCGACGATGTAGACGTCGAAGACGATGAGAGAAGACCAGCTTGGGCGCTTGGGCGCGATGCGCTTTGCTAGGCTTTGCTCAATTCGAACTGTTGCTCGAGTCGAGTCCGACAGACGACGACGACGACGGGCCTCTTCTCCTCGACTTCCCCCACATTGGCGTGACTCTATGATGTTTTCTCTCGCTCGTCAACGGCGATGTGCGCGTCCGAACATGCTAGCTTGCCTCCCGGCCACCACCTGCGATGGTCAGCAGCGACAATTTCGCCTTCACTTGCCATCTATACCTGGTAGATGCATACCAGCGTTCGCTCAGTGATCTTCGACGCTGCCAATAGCGATGACGCTCATCTCGTGTACATCATCTGCTGAACCTGGACCACATTAGGTCGCGGCGAGGCGACCGGACTGAGTACTGATTCCCCACTCCCTCGGTAGCAGTCACACCAGTAAGTCTATGTGTACCTGATAACTCGCATCGCATGTGTCCTGACAGTTGCCAGTCGCCCGCTGCTGCACTCGAGCGGTCGCGCGACCCGCCGAAGTGCCCGATGCTTCAGGTGCTCCGCATTGAGAGCGGATCCACGGCTTCGCGCACTTACCACAAAAGCGAAGTGTTCCTTGGAGACTGCCTAGTAGGGTTCTCCACCGTGCGCTGAGCTGGTCACTGGCAGTGGGACGTCTTCAAGAGGTGCGTAATGATGTTCTCTATACCCACACCTTGTGCAGCTCAGCCAGGCATCCGGGCTATGCTCCTGTATGTGCGCATATCGGTATCTGTATCTTAGCGCATACAATATGATATCCATGCCCCCGTCTGCGACCGCGCTCGGCGTGCACACCTTCCCGTGGTCCGATGCTCTGGCAGGATTGCTCCGCGTCAATCGCAGTTGCTTCCCTCCGTCATCATCCTGCAACTACCCCTTGCATACTTAGGGTATGACAGTCGTCATTCCCTCCCGATTGACTGACCTCCATCCAGAGTAACGTCCACAGACACGAGATGGGCAAGTTCTACGACTGCGTCCCGGAGGAGCTCGTCCCGTGGATCAAGAGGCAGCAGATGTTCTTCGTCGCGACCGCTCCGTTGAGTGCGTCTGGCCATGTGAACCTCTCGCCCAAAGGCCTGCGAGGGACGCTGCACATCGTGGACAAGACGCGTGTCTGGTACGAGGACCTCAGTGGCAGCGGTACGTCTAGCCTCCCCACGTCGTCTCGGAGCCCGGCTCACAGCGAACGCAGGGGTCGAGACAATCTCCCACCTGAGGGAGAATGGGCGAATTACGATCATTTTCTGCGCGTTCGAGGGCGCTGCACGCATCGTCAGGCTCTTCGGCATTGGCAAAGTCTTCGAGTTCGGCACGCCCGAGTATTTCGAGCTTATTCCCCCCGAGCAGCGTCTCTCCGGGTCTCGCGCGGCGATCGTGGTCGACGTGCACAAAGCGAACAGCGTACGTCTGCACCCTACTCCTTCTTTCTACCACGTTATCTCTGACTCGGCCACGATGCTAGTCATGCGGATACGCCGTGCCGCTGTACACCTTCAAGCAGGATCGGAGCACGCTCCTGAAGTGGTCGGACAAGATGTAGAAGCTCGACAAGAAGTTTGCCGAAGACGAGGGCTCCACGGACGGGCCCACCGAGGAGCTCCCCGTCAGACTGGGCGACGACACCAACACGCGGGTCTATCCCGAGCGCAGCATGAAGTGGTGGTGGGCGAAGACGAACTTGCACTCGATCGACGGCCTCCCTGGCCTCCATAGTGCCCACATCACGGACGCAGTCCCCAGGGCGACTGTGCATCTCGAGGGAGCCGGCGAGCCCCCGAGCGATGGCACGGTCGTCGTGCTGGGGAACCGGATCCCGAAGGAGACGATGAGGGCGTTGCTGGTTCCTGCAAGCAGGGAGGAGGTCGTCCGGCTGGTGCTGGCTGTGACGTTGGGCGTGACCGTTGCGGCGGTGTATGTGCAGGTCGTCGGACTGCGAGGATGTTGAACCCGGTACGTCTTGATCCATGTAGCCTAGCCTGATATAGATAGCTGACATGTCCGCGATCATTGACAGGGGTTGTCGTTTTGTAGTCGTCGAAGTGCAGAGGTTCATGTCGGTGTACGTCCGTCTCTGAGTCCTTTGTCATCGCGAATCCGACGCTCATCGACTATCTTTCACGTATTATAGGGTAAAAGGGTGGTACCCCAGCCTGGACGGTCTATTCTCAAGTTCTCATCAAACACTGTCAAACACAAACAATATCCCCTGAGTGCCATACCGCTGTCCCTTTATTCGAAGTACTCGTCATTTCGCGTCTTATCACAGCGTAATGATGGTAGGGCGTTGTGCTAAATCTCCTATGGCTACCCCCTTGCGGCTACTCGCGGTCCTCACCGTGGTATACCACCGGCTTCAAGTCGAACGGACCACTTCGGTGGCTTGCCCTGGCGGCGACAAGAGGTCTGGTCTGGTCCGCGGCCCCGACGATGGTCAACCGCCGGCTTCCAGCCGGCGCGAAAAGCCCTCGATCGGAGAGGAGTATTGCGTAAGAACCGAGGATATAGGTGCCGACCTCTGACGGTTGGTGCACGGTGAACTGACGTAGGTTACTCCGATAAGTGATGTAAGTATGTCGAGCTCGCCTTAGTCAACTTTCTATACCTTCGCAACCTTGGACCATACACCTGGCGTACTCTTTCTTGGTGAGCGCGTTCGTAGCACAGCATATTAGCAGATATTAACCTGGAATGGTGGCAAATGTATCATCCGAGATGATGAAGGCACAGGGCATACTAGGGCATACTTACATAAGTAGGATGCCGGAGCCAAAACTACCCGATTGAGGATAAAAGCCCTCGGGGGACACGATCGCGATCGAGAGGGGCGGATATTACCTTGAAGCTCTGCCAGGCTCTGCCGCCACCAGGGGAGCTCCTTATTGAAATGTCGCCCGCTTTCCAGACGGGCCTCTTTCTTCCCGTCGGTGCAGGTCAAAATAACACCCGTTTTAATCGCGTCCGCCAGTTTCCCTACCCTCTTCTCCTCCCTGAACCTCGCCTGACACCCGTCTTCACTTCCACCGTACCTGTATTTGCCATGCAGGACCCGGAGCGAATGCACCAGACACACACCGCCCGCTACTCCGAGGACGATTCGGCGTCCGACAGCAGTCTTTCAGACAGTCGTTCCACGGGTCCTCTCCTCTCTGCAAATTCATTCCTTTCGTCGGGTTGGAGCCCGAACAAGGAGTCGCCCAGCTTCCCCATGTCCACCAGCAGCTCCTCATTCTCATGGCCCACGCGCTGGAGCTTACCACGCTCATTTCGACGACGATACGTTGTTGCTGCCGTTCTCTCCCTCATCACTCTTTCAAGCGTCCCTGTCTTCATGTCTACCGCCCTTCATACATCCGTGAAACGAGTACCGGCACAGTCATCCAACCCCAGCCAAGTCCTACCTCCAACATACGTCGCTCCGCCTCCCGTTCTACAGACTCCTATGGAGGAGACAGAGATAACGGAAGAATCGCTCCCGATACACTTGCAGCCAGATACGCACATGGAGGGCTGGTCGGCTACTGCGCACGTCAGGGGTTCGTCGTTTGCGTCGCCCTCTACGTGCTCTTCTGACCACCGACCGCAGATAGTCTGAGGAACGACACGGGCTACGTGACGTCGTTCCTATCGGCCGGGTGGAGTGAGTGATCCCATAGCACGTCGGCAGGCTGTAGCTTACTCTGCCGCTCAGCCAATGACCAGATCACCATTGGCAACCTCATATACCTCGCTATCATCACGGGCAGAATACCCATCCTCCCTCCGTTCACATCCTACATCAACAGCAACCCCATGCCGTTCTCGCAGATATTCGACGTCCCCCGCATGGTCTTGGCACTCAACACCCCGATCCTCGAGTGGCACATGGTCAAGGATCTCGAGCTCGCGCGGAGTCAGAACACGTACGACGAGCTTGGATGCTGGAACGTATGGGAGGCGGTCGACTTGCATCCCCCGGAGAACGAGAGGGGCCCTCGTGGGAGCGTAACGCCCTCATTGCTTAACCTTGGTACGTCCGTTCGCGAGCAAACCGACCCAGCTACCGCTGACGTACGTGTGCTAGACATCTCATACACCCGCGTGCCGAAATCCGTGAAGCTCATCCCAGACTACGAGCATGACTCACACTCGACGTACTGGTCGCTTGCGCGATTGGCCTTCCCCGAGGAGCGGAAGCGAATCCTGGACAGGCCCGATGAGCACCCCACACGCCCCTCTGAGCGTAGCAGGGTCATGATCCCGCCTGATGAGCAGCTCGCCTGCTACGACTTCCTTTATTTCCTTTGTGCAGCAGAGGTAAGTCCATTTCCGCTTCTGGCCTGCCAGCTTGGAAGCGCTAACGCATGCTGCAGCCGTACGACGCCTTCGAGCGTGACTACAGCCCTATGTGGCGCGATGTGATGCTGCATGCCCGCTGGACCCGCGAGACCAAGGAGCTCGCGCAGGGCTACATCCGGAAGACACTCCACCTCGAGCCCGATGCTACCATCCCGCCCTTCATCACGATCCACGCGCGTCACGGCGACTTCTCAGGCTGGTGCGGCGACGTGCCCACATCAGAGTGCTTCGCGCCGTTGTCCGTGTTCGCTCGGCGCGTGCGTGAAATACAGGACGAGCTGCGCGAGCGGCACGGGATCTATGTGCACCATGTCCTCATGACCAGCGACGAGAAGGATCCGCTCTGGTGGGAGAGCGTGCGCGAGCGCGGATGGATCCGCGTTGACCACGACAAGTTGGGGACCGCTCAAGAGCACGGGAATTGGTACCCCGTCATCGTGGACGCGGTCATACAGTCTCTGGGGATGGGCTTCATAGGGACTGAACGCTCGACGTTCTCGCATATGGCGAGGATGCGGGTGAACGATTGGAACCATGGTGCGACGAGGATGGTCAAGTGGGGTAAAGTTGGTGCGGACGACCACTGAACTGTTTGTGATGGGTTGTGTTATATTGTAATAGGTAATTGTGCTTTCGATCGTACTGTTGATCATAGATTACTTGCAGTATTGTGAACCATAGATGTCTCCGCTGTAGCTGTGTCGTATGTACTGCAGTCAACGTATATGCTCCGACGAACATTAACCATCACTGAGAGCTCAACCTGAGATGCCTGACCCATGCCGAGAAGTCACTCTCGGACCCCGGAGCAGCGTCCACCGTCTGCGTCAGTGCTGGCGTCACTATCGTAGGCCACGTCGACTGCCGGCTAGCAGGTGCTCGAGTAGCAGGCACTGCAGGACCAAACCCGAAGCTCCGGCCCATAAGGAGAAGCAATTCCTCGATCCGCTCAAGACGGCTGTCCATCGCCGACATACGCCCCTCCAGCTGCCCAAGCCGCTCGTCCATCTTCAGCCCCAGCTTGGTCTTCACGAACTCGACCTTATCGTCAACGGAGACTAAGCTCTGGTCGAACCTATATTGCATCTCCTTCAGGCTCGCCTCCATCGCGCTCATTCGAGTGTCGATCATCGCTCGGTCTGAGTCTGGGGGTTCGTGCATCTGTACTTTGACGAGCGCGTGCATGGCCTTGTGTTTGCCCGCCGTGAAACCACCGTGTTTCGTATCGCAGGCCTCGCAGATGAAGATGCCGCTGCCGGACTCGGAATCTGTGGACCAGAGTCACCTTCAATTACGACTTTCCACGCAAGACATGGATCCGGGCGTACCTCCGCAGTCAATGCAGTACCAGCAAGGCTGCGACACTTGATCACCGCACTTCGCACACTTTGGTGATTTTCGTGGTTGCTCAGGCTGAGTCTCCGTCGCAGCCACTGCCACATCGGTTTGCGCAGACAAAGGCTGATGCTCTGCCGCGTCCTCCATGATCTTGCGGGCTATCTTCAGGGCTTCCATAGCTGCCCGGTGCGCGGTCCCGAACTCCATGAACGGGTGTATAGCGGTACGGACCTTGAACACGTCGTGGGAAGGCAGGTGAGGGGTAACGAGGTCGTCTCGCACGTCAGTACCGATTTCCTGCGAGCAGCACTCGGGCTTGTCGCACAGGTCGACGGTGGACTTGACGCCGCATGATAGACACATGACGCGTCCACCTCGGATACCGCTTCCGCAAGCGTCGCATTCAATCATACTGGGGACGATACTCATGAGTGACATGATATGTTCAGGGAAGCAGACTCACAAATGCTCAGCGATGCTGCGTTTCCGCAGGTCAAGAAAGATATAATACAGACGGGCCTCTTCAGGTGTGTTCCTGCGACAGCATTCCGTGAGGGCCTTCTGTTCCTCGGCAGTGAGCGGCCCCCTTTCCCTCTTCAACCGCAGACTGACGTATTCCTTCCCGTAGTTCCAGCGTTGCTGAAGCCATGCCCAGGAGTGCGATCGCCGGGCGACATCATCGCGCACCACATTGCAGGCGAACTGCCACAAGGCGCGACTCTTGTTCGCATCCAACTCCGTCGGCGAGGGCCAAAACTTCATCGCATCTGCAGACAGTCGCTTCAACACGAATTTCCTCGGGAAGCTGGTGGGATTTTCGCCGTATGCGAAATTGCCTTGGAGCGTGGTCCCGTTTGGTGAAAGATTCCCGCGGCAAGTCTCCGTGGCGAAGCGGACCTTGTAGGTGACAGTGAACATGTAGGTGACCGTCCCGTTCTCCTCGTCGACCGTGTACCCACCGACGAGATCCCAATTGGATCCGTTTCCAGATATACCGGAATCCTGGAATCGCGTCGGATCTGAGGGTGAGGCATGGATATAGAAGGAAAACATATCGGCACTAGGATAGACTTCGTCGTTGTAGTAGAAGCCAGACCAATGACCGAGACTGTTGACAAGGTTTCGCACTTGAGTATGACCGCTCAATCATACAAGGAGAGCATGCCGCACATGGCTCGAACGTGTGGATCTGCCTGTGTGTCCGCTTCGGTCTCAACATACACCCGCTTCGCGAAGAGCTCTTCGGGAGATTGCAAGGGATGATTGAGGATGGCGACGGGATCGATGTTCTGGGCCTCCACAGCGTCGTCGTATTCTACCACGGGAAACTTGGCCTCTTTCAAGCGTTTGGGAGAGGTGAAATCGTCTTCATCGTGCCAGAACCTGAACTGACCGCGGCAACATGTGTCACATATCGTCCCTGAAGTAATCATAATACTTATTCCGTCACTCACAATTTCGTATCCGAATATCTTGAACTGCTGATCAGGATCAAGTTTTTGTTGTTTGAAAAGATCTGTAGGTATCATCTGTCTTCAAACGATGTTTCCCTAGCTCGGTGCCGCAACGCTCACCTGTGAGATCTTCGTACCGATCGCTGAAAGGTTGGAATACCATTGCGATTGTAACTCGTGCATCAAACATCTCGTCCACATTCAGGATACGCGTGCGGGCGAGCCTCATAATTTCGAAGTGCCGCGACAGCAGAAGATAAAGTAGCGGGAGAATGTGCTGGGAATATCGTGAACCAGAGAATATGGCCATATTCTAGGTACGCACCTTCTCGATAGTGCCAGGGCCTCGGACGATGTCGAGGGTGTCTCGTGCATCGAAGTCGTACCGGGCGTCCTCCAAGTTTCGCCGCAGGCGGTTCTCTTCGGCGGTGGTGTAGCTCTCGAATCGTGCCATGAGCGACTCGTCCTTAGAGGACCTCCGATACGCGGCAGTGATCATGGCGACGATTGTCCATATGAGATTCATGTAATGCTCGATCGAGTTGCGGTTCGCAGGAAGAACCTGGGCTTTGAGAGAGGCCATCTTCGCGAGTATGATGTCGATCTTCTCTGCATAATCGCTCATCACCATTTGGTGCCCTGAGCAGCGGGATTAGCATAGGGTCCACATCAGAATCATCTCACACAGAGCCATACCGACTGCCCAATACGCGAGCCAATGCAAGAGGCTATACGTCCGCAGGTCAGCGGAGACTGGACGAGAAAAAAGGAAATAACGTGTCTGACCTCCAGTCATCAGGACGTGCCTTCGTCAACGTGTTTACTTCTGCGACTGTAATGAAGCCAGATGCGTCGTCGTCAAAGGCCTCAAGGATGGGCTGAAGCCGCGTGACGTTGATATATTCCAACGTCCACTCGTCTTCCTTGCTGATGCAACGGGGTGCGATCGTCGGCGTAGCGTTGGCTTTCTGCGACTTCATTTCGTCGAACTGCTCACGGAAGTAGTCACGAAGAGCTAGGACGAAGTGCCGCGCCTTGACGTTCCCTCGCCAGCGCTGTGGTGGACCAATCAGTATGACGAGTAGGAAGATATCTGCTTGCGCACCATCTCCTTCCAGATCTCGTGGATATCCTGAACCCACGTGTAAGCGCTCTCGTTTTCGTTCACAGTCGAAGCGGTGCTCACCGGATCGACGATCCTGTCGTGCGGTCCTGAAGTGACGGACTGGATGATGCGATCGCCTTCGCGGTGCATCGACCTGCGCATCTCTTCCTCAAGTTCCCTTTGCTGGATGGCGAACATACGCTCGAACTGCTTGAAATTCCGGCGGATGGCGGTCTCCGTATCGATCTTGAGATCTTCTCGGAGGTCTTGGAACTCTCTTTCCGGATCGACAAGTCCCGCGGCCCGATGGTCTGTTGACCGCACAAGCAACGAGGCAAGCCCTTTGTCTTCATACAGCTTTCGCAGGGTCACTTCGTTGCTGATAACCGCTTCTGGACCACCATTGGCTTCCACAAGGTCTCTGAGGTGTCGCTCTTCCGGCGTGAAGCTAGCCTCGAAGAAACGGGTGAGACGATCTATCCTAAATGACATCTTCAGTACAACTCCATCACACTATGCGTGGACATGGAGAGCTTACTTTTCATCAACGGTGACCAGCATGTCATTCGCAGCGTTCACCGCGCGCCCGATGTACATCGAGAGTTCGAACTCGAACTCGCCGCGCCGAGTCGTGAAACCTTGGACGAAGCCCTTGAACTTGTCGTCCCACGACGAGCTCTGTAGCACCTTGGTAAACGTGCGTTTCTTGGCATAGGCACTGCACACGCTAGCGCAGTTTGTGATGTCGTCCCGTGTCTTCATGACGATATTCTCCATGCGGTCCTGAATCGTACGGTTGCCATCTCCAGCCCGTTGATCTCGACTGATCTCCCGCAGCCTATGGAGAATGAAGGATGTCATGCTCGAGTTAAGTATCGAAGATGGCCTTGAAAACACGGTCACGACGTACTGGCCGAGCACTGCCATCATATCTCGCATTTCGACGAAGAGCAAGGGGACTTTCTTATCGTTGTCTTTCCGCTTGAGGTCAAGCTCGATCGCGACCCGGAAAGCGCCGACGGCGACTGGATAGAAAGCGGATTATCAGCAACGATGTGGTCGTACCCCGCGCCCACCAGGACATACTTTTGATGAAGGGATGGATCTGGGCGACATCGTCAAGCACCTTCAGCAGCGCCGGAATACCGTCAACGAGGGCAGTGATAGTTTGTCGGATCGCTTTCGCAGGATCGCTATCCATAGCGGTTTGCAGCGGAGAAGCATAGCTCTGTACTTGAGTGACGTTTGTCTGAATCACATTCAGAGTATCTCCTACGTATTCAACTTGTGAGAAGGATGTCCACGAGCCAGACGTTGCGAACGACCGTACCAGTCTTGTTGAGTATCTTTACACTCCGTTTGCCCTGGTACTTCTTGAAGTCCGCATCTGCAGAGTCGATGAGGGACGCGGTGGTTGTAAACCCGCCATCGTCCGGAAGCGTCGGCAGACCACGAGAGTCGCCTTGCTGAGTTGACATTTCGACAGCGGATTCTGGTGATTGAACTTGGAGTCGCACGGATGGGACCGGGGGGATGGAGGAGCTAGTAGCATCCGAGCTCGAAGGATCGCCGTTATCGCGAACGCGCTGGTGTAGATCTATCATCTCAGTATGTTCATGCAGATATGTGAGAACAAGGAACGTACTACAGAGCGAGAGTCCATCTCAGTGACGATCGTTGTGGTCGAGGAGTGAAGCTTGACTGAGCAGTACTGGGGAGCTCGACTCAACTCCTGGGCGTAAGTATATATGTCTTCGGAACAGAAGCCTGAGCTCATCGTCGGGGCTGTGCCCAGGCTAGCACATACCACATAATTGAAATAGCGGATATCCGGTAGAGGGCCGCCGGTCGCCTAGGTATTCTTCATCAACCACAGTGACATTAATAGCGATGCGCCTCGCCCACAACACGCCTCAGCTTCTGCGCCAATTGAGCGCAACTATTCATCAGGTAGGGTGCCGATAGCGTCTTGGACAGTGGACCGTGGCCTTGTAGTACTTAGTACATAGTCAGCAGTCCCATGATGACCAAAGCTTGGTTGGGAGCGGGCAGAAGTGCATACCACCAAGTAGTGGTCACAAGTAGGGTCTCCGGTTTGAAGCGGAAGTCCTTGGGAAATCCAACGGAAATCACACGCTTGGACATATCAGCGGAACATGAAGGGGCGGTGCGAGGCTGCGCGACATGCCACAGCATGACAGTGTTGACACACAGAGGATTTGCAGAGGATCTGCACGATTTGCGGCGAAGAGGCAAGTAAGGGACATACTTACGACTTGTCGGACCACGGGCTGCCAAGGGGAGGGATACATACGTATGTGAATTTCGAAGTCCCAGGACGGTTCAGGACCCACTCGCTGTCGCCGGTGGCTTAGTGCATCATCGACGGCATGAGCTCGAGGGACTGACGGCACATACATAACGTCGACGTAAGAGTTCTGCCATGAGATGAGTACTCATTACTCATGTGTGTCTATTCCGGAGATCATGAAGTCAGGGAGTGAGTTGATATCTAGCGCTTGAGCGTGGGAACTCGAGTATCCAAGCGAATCATTGATCTACTGATGGCTGCACCGGCAGGCACCAGCCAGAGTAACCATCGTCAAGTCGCGACTCGTCTACTAAGTAGCTATGAAGCCTCTCTGCAGACCGTCACAGACGACAAGTCAGCCTAGAGTAAGTAATTATAAGTACGGTGCTTATCATAGTACTCAATCACGTCGTCTTGCTGATAAGTACAAGTGGCACTACTTACGGGTTACGAACGAAGAGCGCAATATCAAAATTCAACTTCTCGACCGCCCTGGTCGGTTCGAAGCTCCGGACTGACCGATAGTGCTGGTACTCCCATGCAAGGGACGCACATCGGGCCGCACAAGGTAGCACGCGGCAGTGCGTTGACGGCCAGTGCGACCCAGGGAGCCCTCGGCGTGGCCCGTGGGCAGGGTTCAAAGCGTGGTGTCCGTTAGAGTCCATGATGCGTAGGAGAAGCAAGATGGAGCGGACTGACCGCAATAGTGGTCGTGGCTTGCCTGTAAGTATCCCAGCAGGTTGGATCTGTTCACGTCGTGTACGGCCGCTAGAAGATCTCACTGTGGAGGCGCCTTGCCATGAGTCCTCTCCTCCAGGGAGCGCATCTGTGAGCTCGCTATTGAGTCTCACCCCTACATAAAGGCCACATATCACGTACCTTGTGTCAGGTCCGGCGATCCTGGGGTACAAGCTCATGTACGGGCTCGCGGAACGTACTGTGCGAGGACACTGCGTACTACTATAGTCATTGTGTGACAGCCACGGTTCTCTCCGAGAAGGAGACGGTTGTACATGCGCCCACCCTGATATTCGAGAAAAGGCTCAGCGGTCCTCCGAGTGCAACTATGTCATGTAGGTACCCGGGGCAATCTGAGGCGGAGATAAGTGCCATGCAATGATAACATTTGCATCGCAGCTTGTCGTAGGCTGTAGCGGGTTCAACTTCGGTCTAGCTGATGGTTGGAACGCGTCAGGGATTGAAATGGGCCCGGGACAGCACCGGGGTGGCACTCACTCTGACGCTTGTAGTCGAGGACCGCGTCCGTAGAACCCAACAATCTGGGATTTTGATGGGGAGTCGGAGGGGGGTTCAGGTAGTCCGTCCCATCTCCTATTCTCCGTAGAGGTCATCACGAGAACAAGAGGATCTTCGATGAAGGATATTGGATGAGGTTCGATGTAAGTATCATGATGCGAGAACCTGATCATGAGTACCGACGTGGCGGACGTGGCGAGCGCGACGCATGAGGGTTGTGGACCAGCAACACTACGGTGGACGACTGCGCCGCGCTGTTGTAATCGAACCCGCTAAGGTTGTTTCTGAGGAAATAGTGGTCAAAAAGAGCCGTTTACGGATACAATGGGTTTCGAGCTGATCCAGAATACTTACGTCGGGGTCCTCGAGAGTCGAGGCTTGAGCTTGAGCTGCGAAACCGACTCACGCGTGTGCAAGACGCACTCAGCCTGAGTGTGGATCAGTGCTGATCAGTGTCTAAAAATCAGCGAGCCATAAGTACCTAGGCACACAGCCGAGGGCCATGTACTGCCTGAAGCAGCTCAGTATCGAAGAATTTGGGGCGGTGAGAATCTGGGGAGCGTTACCGCTCGTGGAAGCGGGGTGGCTGTGTCCCGTCCGCGCTGTAACCACCCTTGTCAGTACTTATATCTTGTTAAGTAACTTGAAGGAAGTACTCTCAATATGTACGAGTCCCATCGTCTGAGATATGTTTGGGAGTACCTGTATAAATCGGAGCGGCGGGTCGGGAGTATGTGCATTGTGCTGTCCCGCGACTGCGGTTCGCGGTTGTTCCCACGCCCACAGTGGCAAGGCGCCAAAAGTTGAAGCGAGCCTCGTGTTGTATCCGCATATGGA
>ML211483.1:0-24975 GCA_004369055.1 Polyporus arcularius HHB13444
GCCTGCATTGAATGACCCCATGTCAGCGTCACGGTCCCGCGGGAGTGCCAATGGTTACCTACATACGAGCAAACCGTGCTGTGCCTGTTCGTGTGTATGAGGGGATTTATGGGCCTAAAAACATTCGTCCCACGTCAGGGCACTGTGTTAACGGCCGTTACCTTAGGCTATCGGTAGCTGTTCGTGCACATTGCCTTCTGGCGCACCTTGATAGTATCCATTGATCTCGAGTGGTCTTCAACCGACCATACCCATCATTGTTCTCGCCTGACCAGCTTCAGCCAACGTGAACGTCTTTTGCACGCCCTTGCGCCTCATTGCCCCGTCCTGCATACTGTCCGAACACGACAAAACCAGACATGCACTTATCCTGCATTCCGTGCTACGCAGAAGCCCGACTCACGTATTAAGCACCCGTCGTACCCCATTTGGCGGCATTAGACCTGCTTTTACGCCCGTTGGCGACATGGGCTGACCCTTACAGGTCTTTGTGTAGGCGCACGGAACCACGTCACGCGTGGGCGCCTGTACACCCACGCCACTGCCACCCGTCAATTTATCCGAGCTTGTTCACCGCTGTTGCACCTTGTTCGACCATACTCACCTCCTCGCTTAACCTCCGGGCGACATGCCCTACCGGCAATGTTACGGCATGATCCGAGCGAGGGTTGCTCTCGGGGTCCTCGATATATAAATGCTGTCTGAATCTCTGTGTGTCGCTTTTCCCTCTCTTTCTTTGTCGACATCACTCACCTCCCCCTTTCCATAGTCGCCTTCTCGATCTCCTGCCCTTCATGTCGTCTTCAAACTACGCTCGCGGGCCTTGCGCTCACTCCCAGTGCACACAGGCCCTTGGGGGCTGCGCGGCCTTTGTCATAGTCGTCAACGATACCCTGCGCGAGGTGAGTCATCCTCCCAACTGCTGATCATCGTTCCAAAGGCTCATGGCGTTCGCCACGCAGTACGCACTCAGTGCCGATGAACGATGCTCCGCCTGCCTCCATCCGTGGTTCAGCCATCGCGTGGGAGCTCTCGAGCTCGACGGCCGCCCTGCCCTGTTCCACCGCGGAGGGTGCGTCAGTTTCCAGTGCGGAGGATTCGTGATGGTAAGTTCCCTTCGCTCTTCCCCTGCCTCCCAAAGAGCCTTCCTCTTACGCCGTCGTCATGGCAGCCCGCCGACGGCGGCACCGCGAACTGGGACACTGCATGCGCGTGCGGTGGCCCTCTCCGGGCACATTCCATCTCAACCTCTGGGGCTGGGCATGCCCCTACCATGTACGTGCATTCTCTCTCCCTTCAGCTATCCTATCCTTATGTCATGCTCGCAGAGTGACCCCGCAGGTTGCGCCGGTGCAGTTCGCGACCACCCACCCTGCCCTCTCACCTGTCCTCCCGCTCGGTGCCAGAGCCCCGCTCGACGCTGCAGCGTTGGCATCCGCACCCCCGATCGAGGCTTACAACGGCATGCGAGAGGAAGAGGGAGGGTCCGCCTGGGATCGTTGCCGTGCCAGCGCTGAGCGTACTCGCGTGGCTATCGCGGCGCAGCGCGGCAACGTCTCACGCGTTCGCTCGACCACTTCGCGGGTCACTGCCCCGGCCCCTGCTGCCTCCGCAGGCCCCGCTTCGGCTGCCCCTGCCCGCACCTCTGGGAGCGGGGAGGGGCATGGCGCCATCGCCAGTCAACCGGATCCTACGGTGAAGGTCTTTTCCGTCCTCATGCTCCCCTTCCAGGTATGTGCATGCCGCATCACGCCGTATACGCGCGGCTCATCTGCTCTATTACAGCATCCTTCTACCGAAAATTGTCGTGGTTCTTACCCGCGCAGGGAGTGGGTTTGGACACCGGAGCAGTTCGACAACATAGTTCACCAGGCCATCCTTTACGAGCTCATGTTCACCGTCACCCTCGCTCGCGAAGGCCCCGTGTGGCTCAGCTTCCACAATCAGGTCATGGAATTCTGTCGTCGCCATCATATTCACGTCCCCGGCTTCGAGCCCTCTGTGACCCCCCGTACGCCCAGCTCACTTCCGTTCATTCTGCTCAAGAGCGCCAACAAGAAGAAGCCTATGGGAGCCAAGATACACTCCCTGTTTGACGATCTCACTTGTACTACGTTCACGGTCGACAATCTCCTAGGCACCAAGTTCCTGATCACTCCCCCATACCCCGGCCCCGAAGAACAGTTCGCGCCCCACCCTCTGCTGCGTATCGGTATGTTACCTCGATGTACTTGTATGGTCTTGACGTCGTGCTGATCGTTGTGACGCAGCCCCTCGACGCGGTGACCTGTCAGCCAACTTGATGCGCTCGGACCTGTGGACCTCCGATACGCCCGGCATGCTGGACTATCTGCACATCCCCGCCCCATACGACCCCCACCCGTGCTTCCCCTCCCGTGTGATGTGCGTCGTCGGGCCCGATGTCGTTCCACGCTGCCGCCTCGACTGCCCTACAGAGCGGGCACGTTCTCGCGAGGCTTCTCCCGTGGCGGGCCCTTCCGGCACCCAGCACGCCGAGTCTCCCCCTTCCATGCGCGCCACTTCGCCGTCGTTTTCCGCGGATGTCAACCACCTCCCTTCCCCCACCCTTGTTGCGTCGCCCGGGCCTTCTGTCCTGGCGTCTGTCGGGCCATCCCTTTCTGCGCTGCAGCTTTCCGGGATCCTGGACGACAACGATTTCGCTTCGACCACTTCTACACCTCTGGGGTCACCCACAGACGTCTGGCGAGACCTCCCTCCGCGCATGACGAGCCGAAGGACCGAAGCCGCTGCAGTGGGCGAGGATCGTGCTCGGGAGGTGACCACGCCTTCCGGCTCTATGGCCACCGCCCCTGTCCCAGGGCCCGCGAACGATGCGGTCCGTTTGCTCGACATCGCGCCTGCCTCCGATGTAGCCGTGACTCCCGCCTCGCCCTTGTCGGATGAGTTGCCGGTCGCACTTCGCCCTGCCGCTGTTCCTGTGGTGAGCTAACCCTTGGATCGTCCGTCAAACCTGAGTCCACTTACCGTCTTTGGATTGTAGGTCAGCTACGGTCGGCGTCGCGGCCGCAGTGCTCGGATGACCACCGGCGGGCGGCCTCCGGCTCAAGTGCGACGCCGATCCCGTCGTTCAAGGGCACCCACACAGGTAACTCCTTCCTTGTCCTCTCAACGTCATTGCCTTGCGTGAACTTGTGATACTCAACACTTCTCAGTCATCCCAGGCGCCGGACGGCTTAGACCGCGATCAGGCCGGTTCGCCCGCAGCTTCCGGTGAAGTAATTCCCTTCGTGTGTGTTCATGGTCCTGGTTTTCTACTTGGACGCTGATTACCTTTGGTGTCCCATAGGACCCTACACCCACTCAACAAACCCGTAAGCGTCAACATTCCGTTGGTGTCATCCCCCATAACTCTTCGCCTCCAGGCTCGTCGCACGTGTCGGCTTCTGCGGTCGACGTGGTTCACATGGGTGAAGACACCTTGGTCGCCGACCCGGTGGCCCTCCCCCTGGGGTCTCAAAGTATAGCCGGCGTGGAGGACCCGGAGGGTGTACGTGTCCACATCGGCGCATCGCTTTTGGCCTGACGTCATACCTAATATTGTTGTCGTCTTAGGCGGTCGAGGTCGAACAGCGTCCGAGTAATCGTCGTCGCACGCACAGTCCTGTGCTGCCCATCCTGCGAAACCCTTACATACGCGTGCGTAAGGCTCCGTCATGAGCTCTATGTGTCTATCTTCGATTTACTGATATTTACGTTAGAGTGCACGCGCTCTCCGCCCGGTACCTGAGGCAGCGGTACAAAGATGGACCTCACGCGTGTTGTCCGTGCTTTCTCCCGCAGCCGACTTTTCACATCCCATCCCGCACATCCGAGCCCCCGACATGGAGATGGCGTCCGACATTCTCATCTTCCTCGTCGAGTGGTTAGTGGAGAAGCAGCCTGTGGGTCCTTCGGCGGACGCCGAGGACGCGTTCGCCGAGGCGTTTGCTGCCCGGTTCCCTCACAGTCACGCCGAGTGCACGTTGACGACCCTACCCCGACTCATTCGCCATGGAGCCCGGCTCGACCTGCGAGTGTGAGTGTGCAGCGTCTGGTCTCTGTTGTCGGTGATCCCTGCTTGACACTCTTTTCCAGCGGGGACGCCATTGGCAGCAGCCCTGTCCGTTCCCTTCTCCGGCTTTGTATTCAAAAGCTTGTCGGGGACGAGCGGTACTGGAAGGTTGTTGGTCGCTATCGTTGCGTACGCCCGGGCCCGTCAGGAGTTGAACGTGAACGGCATCTTACCGTTTGCGGTTGTTTCTCCCTCTTGCACATGGTCTCACTTCGCTCGGGCGCCCATCCGATATCTCCGATCGTCCTTCGATACGCGATTCAAGGAAGGGATGACGCCCTGTCATTCGATCAGACGTTCATAAGGCTGATTGACCCCGAGCTTTACGAACACCTTGTCCCTTGGGCCGAGTACGAATGGGGTACTCCTCTCCCGTCCGACCCTTGTCATCCTCTGATCACGCTGATCTTCTCCGCGGGAGTTGATGTGGGCTCGGCTCTCGTTGCTGTCATGGGACTACGCTCACACGGTGGCTTTCACAGGTCAAGGTTTTTAGCGACCCACCTCGCCACGCGGAACTGGAGTGGATGGAGCGCCATCTCGTAGCCCAGGCCTTGTTTGACGGCACGGAACTTGCATCGGACGCGAGCGGGTTGGCGGCCTTCCGACGCGGCATGCACATGGCCATCGCTAGTGGGCACACTCTCGACGAGGTATATATTGCCCTCCCCGTCAACCGCCGATAGACGCTCATCCGCTTTCCCCAGACGTTCTTGTTCAATTGTCGCGACTACCTTGCAGTCATGTGCAGTGTTCGCTTGGACGACGTCTCTCTCTTGATACGCCACATCGAGTTCAAGTCCGCCCTCGATCTTCGCGCCGCCGAACAGCAAAGCGCGCACTCGGAAATCATGCCTAACGTCACATGGGACGTGATCTTTGAGGATGCCTTCAAGGAGAGGCTCACAGCGTACTTGAAGGGCCGCGGTCATCCGGATCACCCCGATGTGCGCGAGGTGGTCGGCCAAGAGGTATTCTTGCGCGACCAGGGAGACCCTCTTCTCCGTGCTCGACTATTCTTGCAGATGATGTCCGGTTCGGATCTTGTGCCTCCGGAGGGTGATTGGAAGCTCAAGGTGCGTAGTCTGTGTGTCTTCAGCGCGCTTTGTTCACTCGTGTTTGGTCATCAGATCTTCTTCCGACACGTCGGTCGCCGCGAGCCGCTCCCGGAGGGCGAGGCACTTGACCACATCCATCCTGTGAGTCTGTCCGTTGCCCTGTCCATTCTGCCGCTGCTGACACCGTATATGGTAGATCAATGTTCACGCTTGCTTCTACGACTGCACTGTAACCATCGACGAGGGCGTCAGGATTCTTCTGCGTGAGGAGAACGGTGGGCTGCTCTTCGAGGTCTGGCTCCATGGGGCCGTCTTGGACCCGAACGACTACAACCAGATCTAGTTGGGTTGCGGGAAGTTGGGTATGGTCGCGACGGCCGAGGGCGGTCTTGATTCGGTTGTGTGTTCTGGCGTGGCATGTGCAATGTCTTCGAGGCGGTAATCCAACGTGCTCGCTCTTCATATACTGTCGTCCTTCGTAGCTTTCGCGCTGCCCCAGGGGCATTTGCGACGCAGTCGTCGAAGCGGACTTCCATTCCGACCCGTAGCTATATTCATTCATACAGACGCCGGCGCGCTCAACGGGGCTTGTCATCTTCTGCGTACCTCGCTCTGTACCTCGCTTTCACACATCGTGGGCCCGCCTCTCATGAGGACGACACACCACACAGAGGCCCTTAGGCCTCATGTACTGTTCATGCCATGGTCGCCTCTGATATCATTCATCAGCCAGCGTGTACGCATCTTCTTTATGGGCTCGCATGCAAAGACAGCATTCGGCACGAAAAGTGAGTAACCACCGTGTTCTCACATATCGCGCGTGTTCGCCCCGTTCTCCAACAAGTGTCCATGCCACGAAAGTTTGAACTCGTGTCCTCCCTAGACATGAATGTCCACTATCCAACCCCCTCCCTTCGCCCGGATGCGAGCCCGGTGGAACAGTGGCATTGTGTATGCATTTGCGTTCCCTTGTGACCGATACTCACGTATACATACTCAGAAACCACTCCACGGGCCAGGATTCGTGACTGCCCATGAGCCGCCGCGCCCCTCAGTTTGGACCATCACGCCGGTGTAGCTGCACGCCCGTCGGACTGCTCCTGACTCAGTAAGCCAAGCTCGCGCGTCGTTGGGGCGCACGGTCCCAAACCCCGGGGCATCTCGCAACCACGCACGGTATGTGGGCAATCGTGATTGATCACCTCGCCCTCGACATCCGCGGCAATTGCATACGCTCCATGTACATTCCCCAACGTGGCCACTCAAGGCGGCTTCGCAAAATGTCAACACACTCCTGTGCACCGTGTCTACCGGTCTGTCTGTGTGCCCTCGTCCTTCATGACCCTTCCTGGTGACTCGTCATCATCCGCACCGTGCTCCGACTCGCAGTTGGTCTCATCCCAGACGTCACCCGTCTGTACCGCGGCGTCGGCATAATCTTTGAAAGCGACCTTCTCAATCGTCAGCTGTCTTCAGAGCATGCATTCGGCGCACACTTCACATACTTACCTCCGGCAACTGCTCATGAAGCCATGCCCCCACCTGGCGAAGGAAGCCCTCAACGTCATCGTCTGGCTCCGCCATGGTGCTGATGATCCGCAACATGCGCGTGAAGCGTTCGTATGTGTCGTACCGGTCATCGTCGTCCGACAGCGCGCGGAATCCGAGGAGAATGTCAACGACCACTCTTTGTTGCTCGGGTTTGATGCCGCACTCCTTCTCCCACAACTCGCGCACCTCCATGATGCGATCGTTCCAAGGATAACCCCTCTCCGGTTCAGGCCCGAGCGGGAAGCAAAGCTGTCGTCTGGTCAGCTCCTGCGCGCGCGACCAAGGACCCATTTGCTTACCACATTGACGAGCTGGCCGCCATAAACGTACAGCATCGCGGCCTCGTGGACCTCCTCATCCTCCCCCAACCGGAAGTCACTCCGCGTCATTGTCAATAGCACCATCGTCACTCGGAGCGTTGCAAGATCAGGCGGGCTCAAGTCGGACACGGCAGGTGGGGGATGGGATAGGCAGATGAAGAAGCGTACGGTGAAGCTGATCTTGCGTGCTCAGATATGCACGGGATTGTGGCACTCAAGTTACTTCCCCGACACTCGGCCCGGTCGCCCTGCGATCACCATCGGAATGCGCATGTGTGCTCCAGGTCATGAGCAGGTGCGGTACATCTTCTACAGCGAAGCACGTCGGCATAGATGCTCACGGCGTTTCCATTGTGTTCTTACCACACCCTGTCTGAACCCCGGGAGCTTTATCCTGGTCTCGTACCCATCCGTCCGTCACCCTTTGTTTCTCATTCCCGCTTGCGCTTCTTCCGGATACCCTCGGCAAGCTTCTCCTGTTCTGTCGCAGGCGGCGTGCGTCAGTACATAATTCCACCGGCTCGTTGCAATACTCACGAAACTTCATGTTCAGTGCTTCGTATATCGCAACCTGGCAATCTTGAGGTGCTTGTGTGCCTGGGTGGTTATCTTCGGCCTCTTCATTCGAGTGATCGCCGCTGCGTGTGGCTCCGGATGCGCCCGATGCAGAGTCCGCGCTCGGGACTCTCGTGGGGCGCTCCTCGGCGGTACGCTCTAACCCCGGGGTGTCGCACTCAGGGTTCTGAGGCGTGTGTGTCTGCTCCGCTTCTCTGTACTCAGGCCCTAGCGTGTGAACCTCGTTCTCTTGTACGCACGGCGCGGGTGGTGATTGTCGTGGGGCTTCCCGATATGCGCAGATGGGATCGTCGACGGCGAAGTCTACTTCAGCGTCATCTGATTGCTCGATCTTCACTTGAAGCTCGGGACTTGTCTCATCGGGAAGGGCTAGCGGTTCGCCACATCCGTCGCCGCATGAGCACGGCCCCCGTGGCTATGCTCGGTGGTTCACTCACTGGTGGTTCTCTTCGGTTCGTCTCTGCGCCCGCAAGGAATATCGTCCTCTGCGGATGTGTCTGCCGCATACATCAACGGCTATTCACGGTGAATGACTACGACTTACCACGGATTGTCGGCGGTGTATACGACAGGGACTGGCGCGGGCGACGCGGGAGCGGGGTCCCATCCAACCGAATCGCACTCGATAGGCCTAGCCGCAGGTGCATCAGATGGAATGGAAGGAGGTCCGGGCCAGAGGGGACATACCTATCTCCTGCTGTTCTGGCCGATGTTCGCCACGTATCACACCCCGCTGAGACCCCGCCTCACGGGACGCGACGTTCACCGTATGTTCCAGGGAACGACGGGCCTCTGCCCACATCGTTCGCCGCACGCCGTCTACATCGGTCGACTGAATCCTCTGGGTCACTGTGGCGGGTTAGACGTCAGGATGGTCAATAAGACGACCCATCAGGTTCAACAATCAAGTCCACGCACCGACAGCGCCCAGGTGGGTCTGATCCACGGTCATTCTCCGTACTCCTGGACTCATCAAACACATTCGGGCCCGGGGCACACGCAGGTACTCACCTATTCCCCCCGGGGCACGCTGTTCAATCTCTACCCTCTGAACTCCTCCTTTAACATCCCACATCCCGGGCGTTCATGGGTGAACCAGGAGTCTATTGTCAGCAACGTTGAAGGGGGCGGAACGTTATCGGTCTCACCCGCTACGGACGAGCTTGAGTGTTCAAATCGCAAGACGTGGCCATTGTCGGGGGCTACCTGCACCACGTTCAACCTCTGCACGACTATGCAGATCGGCCGCTGGGTTCAGAGTATATCTGTGTTAGAATATACGAAGTATCTCACCTGGCATCCCGTCGATATTTTGCTCTAGAACGACGCGTTGGGAATCTGGCCATCAACCAAAAAAGGTCAGTATGCTGACTGAGGACACGGCTCGTTGCACTGACATGTTCCGGGTGGTCCCCTTGTTTCTGCTCGGGTCCTTTGAAGGTCTACAGACTCGCACATTTGGCGCAGTGAACAGGCTAGACACGGGTGGATGCGTCTTACCTCTCTCGGGGCACGTCTGCCCTCCCGCCCATCGCCCATCGCCCGCACAGCTATCGCAGCGTGGTTTGCGCGCATCGTCGCCTGCGTCGCCCATGATCTGGCCTGCGTCGGACGGTCGGTGGAGTGGGAACAAGTCGATGAACAGGCTGCAGGGTGTGACCAGGGCGTCGGGACTCGCAATGCAGACTCCGGCGGACCGCTCATGTAACCATCTCCATCCCATCGCACTAGCCGAGGGAACGATCGCGTGTTTCACGCGGACAATTGCGTCGCCTCTGATCCCTTGGCAAGGTGCTCGCTCATAGCGAATTGTCCTGCGATGTGTACGCATCGGCCCACTCGCGCAGGGGACTGTCAAACCGAGTATTCGTGCGAGACGGTGGCACATGAGGTCACATAGTTAAGTACCTCGCGTACGACTCGAGTCCGGGCTGGGTGGGCCGGACCCACGTGACATAATCGCGCCGGCGCCTGGAAAGGGCCGCTGCCGGGCGACGCGTCGATGTATCTCTATGTCTGAGTCTCTTGTGTCACTACCTGCTCTCTCCCCGTTCAATGTCACTCCCTGCCCAGATGCCCGCGAGCTTGGGTGCTTTCAATGCCTCCATGCCTTTCATGGCGCGCGAGATGTCCCCCATCAGCACGGCAACCCATCGCTCAGATTCGCAGGACCCGTCGTTCGCCAGTCGTGGAGGAGGATGCGCCTCTGTCCTCAATAGTACCGACCACCCTCGACCTCCTTCTCCTCATTCTCGGGTTTTCAAGCGTCGCCGGCGGGACAGGCCGGATTTTGCCACCGAGTGCCAGCGCCCCTCTCGAGAGCCACAGCCATGTGTCCAGTGTGCGCAAGTGGGCCAAGGCGAGGAGTGCGGGCGCAATCGCCGCACCATTGGGTGCAGACGTTGCAACGCGCATCGTCTGAGCTGCTCCTTCCGCGCAGGTGAGTTATGTCTGTGGATTATGTATTACCTTGGGAGGATTTAGGTTGATGCCGTTTGACCCAGGCTTGGCCGCCGTGTCCTCGCCGGTGATGCCGACGCCTGCCGCCTGGTCTGACCAACATCCGGTCGATGCCATGCTGGTGCATGTCCGCCTGCTAACGGAGACAATGGAAGACGTCGAGCGGAAGTTCGAAGACGTGCATCGCATGTCGGCGACATTCGATGAGTTCAGAAGGGAGTGGCGGAAGGAGGTAGAAGGGCTCCACGGTGAGATCTCTGCGCTCTACAACCTGGTCAGAACGGTCGCAAGCACTATCAACGCCCCCCCTGCCCCGCCACTGAGGTCGGCACGTCTTCACGTCGGTGCAGCCAGCGCTGAAAATCACGGTGCTCCTGGCAGCCCGTCGCAAGTCTCGAAGCCGCAGCCCAAGTACTCGGATACTGCACCAACCCCATGTTTTCACGAGTACGGCGAGAACCGCAGCCCGCGCCAGCTTGGCCCACCACCTGGAACGCCGGAGGTCATGAGCCCGAATCAAAGCGGCCGAGGCGCGTTGCCAGGCATAGGACGAGTGAGTGGCCGTGCACGTTCAGGAGAGATGTATCAAGCTTATTTCTTATGACATAGGCGACGTGTAGTTTCTCTGGAGCCTGCTGGCCCAGTGAGTTGTCGGTATGTGTTCTTTTCGTCCGCTCCGGCGGAGGCTGAACCCGTGTGTTGCGGCGGTAGGAGCCACCCCTGGCAAGTTGGCGGCTGCCCCCATGACCTTGCTGGTGGGCGAAGCACAGTATGTGACTGCTTGGTGGACCATCAGACGTATTCGTGTCATAGATCTATCCGGACCCAGGGGCCCATATGTTATCCTTATGCCATCGCCGTGCACCTCTGGCCATTTTGGCCCTCACAGACACCCATGTCCGTTCATCTATCTATCTGCCCTCCGAGCGAGTCGTGTGTATCAGGCGAGTCGCCCCTGGAGGCGTTAGATCTTCTTACTGTGTCTTTGCGGTGTAGAGCCGCCTCAGCCTCATCCTCCGAGGCGCTTGATTGATATCTCTCTCCCTACCATGCCGTACACCAACGTCCCTCCGTCGCGATTGCACCTGTACGCTCCGTATTCCAACCCCCCTGTTGACGATCATGTTGTCCGTGCTCGCCTTGATTTCCCCGAGGTCCTCCCATGGTCCGGTGAAGAACTCGAGGAGTTAGAAGCTTGGAGATTTCATCGCAGACAAGAAGAGGCCACCGTTCTAGCATCCAGGGCTCCCCGACAGGAGGATGAGACAGAGCCGTCTGAGCTCAACGAAGTCTTGTCCACGGCCCACGAGAGCGGGGTCAATTATTGGGTCCTCCAAGATACCAGTCTGGATTCACCTCGGATCGACCTTAACGCATGGGGCGAGCCAACTGGAGGAAACTGGGGGTCCCCACAGGCATCGGCGTCGGATATTTGGTCGTCGCCCGAGCCTGAATGTGTCCGCGGGATGGGCATTGTTAGGACCCCAGCTGCGGCCCCGGGTGGCGCTCCTATGCGCCCGCGATTCGCCGTACGCTTCACGGGATACTCAATCGCGCACTCAGAGGGGCCGGGGGAGTGGGATTATGTCGATGAGTTGGTTGTACGTCCGTCCGTCAGTCCTCCTCGTGTTATCGTAGCTGCTCACTCCAGTGGCATCTACAGGTCGACTGGCCGAGTAGTCCTGTCGACTCTGCATCCTGGCCCTCTCCGGCACCACCATGGCGCCTGAGCATATACAGTCTCCCTTTCCGCACCCGCGATGTCTATGCCGAACTGCGTAGAATCATGACTTTCTTTGGCCAGGCGCACCCGGAGGAGGACGCTGGCTGGCTTCAGAATCGATGGGAGGGCATCATCGACGCCCTCGACCGTCACACGTCGGCGCATAACTATGACCCCGAGGTCGCTATGCAACACGTCCTTGAGTTCTGCCGCTCGCACCTACCTGTGAGTCGTTCACTTGGGCAACGTTCTCATCGGACTCGCGGCCTGACTCTCTTGGCAAACTTCCAGCCAGATGCTTGGGAGGGGGCGCCGTACCCAAGTTGGGGTTAATGGAACACCTCTCCGGGGACCTGCGCAATCAACTGTGCGTGCTCGAGCAGACAATTATCACGCATTATGTACATGTGGATGTCGCTATCACGACTTGGGGATGATTACTCCGGCGTGCGACAGTGCCCGTCTGCGATTGAACTTACATTGCTGGGCCCGCGATACCGTTTGCCGCCGAGTGGCTAACGTTTTGCCGGCGAGGCGCGTGGCCGGCCCTGAACTGTGGCGTTGGCGCTACAGTGGCAACTTCCCCTCAGCCCAACGCACAGCGGAGCCTCATTACATTGAGGACATCTAGAACGACCACCGATTCTGCACGCAATGCTGCTCACTGCACGGACTTAGAAGTGGTGGTGAGCACGGCCTTTCTCGTACAGCGCGCACAGTATCACTGCGGCGACCCAGATCCGATCTGTACGCAACGCCGGACAAGATGCCCCGATTGTGCACTACACCCGATATGGCATAGCGGCACGTCCAAGCAGGCGCAGGCGCGCATATGGACCGCTCCTCCACCGGACAACGACCTAGGGCCCATGCATCAGCGCGCATTACGGTGCTGCACATCACGCGCAGCGACCGCATGGCCTCCGTTCTATCAGATAATACGTCTCGCTCGCCAGTCGGCTAATCTTTGGAGCTGAAGAATGGGGCGACAGGGCAGCACAACACCGGTACCCTGCCGCGCATGGGTGAGAGTCCCACATCCAAACTGTGCCGCCCCCCTCCCGAAGCCCTCGCCTCAGCTTGCCTCGTCGTGTCCGTGGAAAGCTCGGTCTACTCTGCGGGAAATTTGGCGTTCATTACCACCTGGCACACCCCGACAACACTCACCCGCGATGACCGAGCCCTCCGCAACCCTCCCTGTTCCACCACGGCCCACTACTCGCCAAGAGCGCGCTGAACGTCGAGCTCTCGCCGCGAGTCAGAGACAACCCGGCCCTACGCGTCGCACAAGGACTCGGAGACATGGGCCAGTCACCCCACATGTCACTGGGCCCAGTGACGCAGTGAGTGAGATACGACACGATTCCCATCATGGCATACCCCCCCGTGAGTATGGCAGTTGGCACGCCTTCCATATCCCCGCCCAGCTCATGTTATCCCTGGGTTTGCAGACGTGCCCCTGCTGCCGGTCGACGAAGCTGTGAAACCAAGGTCCGCCCACGGCGGTCAGGCCGCTGTGGTAGTCGAACAACCGTCGACAACAGCGGCCACTAGACTTATGGACGTAGTCCAGGCATCATCATCAGTGAACGTGTCCAATGATTCTTCCAACGGAGGTGGTGAGACGAACAGCGCACCGATCCACACACCGGGTAGGCACCCTTCGTTTACCTGTGCCGCCCCGCGTGTTACAGTTGAAGTACTGAGGAGCCATGATTGTATCTAGCACGCGAGCACGAGCAGATCGTCCCAACTATCCGCGAGACGGCCGTCAATATGTCCTACGTGGACGCCTCCCAAGGGGATGTAAGCATCCTCGACATGCAGTGCCGCCGCCCCGTGTCATTGACCCCTTCTCGAATACCTCCTCCGGCAGTTGCGCCGTACACACTCTCCGGACCCTCCAGGGCCGCCCCAAGAACCATCTGAGGCGGCATCGCCGGATGTACAGGATGGCGAAGGGCGACGGGGGTCCTTCATACCGGTATGTGGTCTCTAACATTGCGCGAGTCAACGTGTCTCAGTATGTATCAGGCCCCGGATGCGTCCCTGCCAGCTCAAGAAGCGGAAGATCTTGAGATCATGCCCGCGAGAGACGTCTCCTCCACGGGACGCGTCGAAGCGACGTCCGGCCTCTCGCATCGGGTTCCCGCAGTAAGTCTATCTTTACTGCACGCTATGCATCGCAGCTCATTCTACCATTACCGTGAATGGCCACAGGTACTCCCCGCTCGTGTCGCACCCGGGATGACTTTGCCACCAGGAACCCTGCGCCCAGCCAGTGATGGTACGCAAGTGGCGACACTCGCAGGGCACCGCGGTTATCTAACTTTGGTCTGGGGACTAGGCACGATCGTCGCCGGCATCCGCACTGCGATGCACTTCAGGCCACCCTCCGGAAACCTCATGCTAGCGCATCGTCGCGCGCTCACGACTACAGTATGTATCGCGTCCAAAATCGGGTGAATGCCAAGTGGCACGGATTGAAACAGATTTTGGGCAGCGTGAATTACTCTCCCCTCTGGCCGGCGTAGTCGGACGACACGAGGAGAGTCGCCACTCGTCTGCTGCCAGTACTCCGGCCCTTACGGCCACACCGCTGTCTTCGCACGGGGATATACACGGTACGCCGCATGCCTGTGACTGTGGTCCGCCTGGAGGCTGACTCCACTCAGACGACGATGCGATCGTCTTTGATGAAGAGTCCGGGACCGTCACAGGAGTTCCGCAACGTGCACCTCGTGGGCGTCGGGCGGTGGCCACTCAGGTTGATGATGACGTCCTTGCGTTTGTGCAACTGCGATTTCCGGGCAGGCTCCGGTTGCGACGAGAGATTACGGCGCGGTCGAAGTTGCAGACCGGGGCCGGGTACAGGAACAACATCGTCGTACGCCTCATCGTGAACACTTTCATCGACCTCGGGCTCGGCACAGACAACACCGACGTCAAATCTCGCGAAGTCGAAGTAGGTGGTCGCTGGATCGGTGTCACGACGGAAGACATAGTCCTGGCCTTCGGCATGGCTGTCTCAACTTTCTCTACCACCCGATCGCATGTCGAGACGTGCTACCGGGTGCGACAGTGGATGATTGACAATACGCGACATTGGAACGGCGTCGATGACGATGGTGCAGACAAACGCCTGTTCGACATGCTGGAGGCATACTGTCGCCGCGGCGTCTTGCCACCAATCACTGCGCCGGAGGCTGAGAGGTTGACGAGGGCTGAGCGTGATGCGTTATTGTGTGGTGCTCGATCCCTGTACCTTTTGGCGGTAGACTTCATGAAGCGCATGAAGCAGATCGATGGCGTAAACACTACCCTCCAACCTGTGTCCGTCGTCTACGAGCCCGAGCCGTGAAGAAAGGGGGGGGGGAGTAGTAGTCGTTCGGCTGAAGGGCGCACACGAATCATGATATACATTCACCTATGTATGCATACGTAGCCTTCCCGCACGTCTATACGAGTTTTCATACCGTCGCGATGGCATGACAGGGAGTGGAATCACGGTGTTTCATGTGAGTAAATTATGGCACATAGTGGCGGCCAGAAAGTGTCGGGTCGTAGGGCATGACAATCGTAACGCGGGGCTCCGCTGAAAGTGTGATCGGGCGGGGGAGGGAGGAACGGTCCAAAACGATGTCCTCCAGCTCGCGGGGATCGAGACTATGGGTGGCATACAGACGTGGGTCATCCCACATCACCTCCGGAAGACGCTGTATGCCGAGAGCAGTCTTGACTGTGCCCGAAATGCATGTGGGACCCTCGGTGTCGTCTTGATCGATCGCGGGCGGCACCTGTTCGACCTGGGTCCCCCGAGAGACCACCCTCCACACGTCTCGGACCTCTTGGATGGCATGCACGGAATCTTCGTCACCGAAGTCTGGCCCCTCATGCCGGAGTTGCTGCAGTCCATAGGATCAGCATACACCGCCGAGTGAAAGTATATCGAGGATGCACGCACATCTATGTTCACGACGCGCGACATCCCTTGAAGGAGCTCCCGGAGTTGGTCGGTCTGATCAGTGGGCTGTGGGTTGCGAGCGTACTGCGTGATAGTGATTATGCGCCGTCGCAATTGGGCCACGGCAACCGCAGATACCGCGGGGTCCTCTCGCGCCATAGCTCGTAGGATGAGCACCAGATCGACAACATTTTGCGCGTAAGGTCGTTCTTCTGACCACCCAGCGAGGCTGGCGCACAATATCACATCGTACACGCGCTCTTCGGGGCCGTGGAAACCGTTAACGCATAGGGGGATCTGTGTCCAATGAGCCACGACGCATGAGGAGACGGGAACAGCTCAACTGACAGTGAGCTTGCCCAAAGTAGAGCCGCTGTCCTCCAACCTGAGGTAGTACAGCAAGCTGTCACTGCGCACCGGTGTATTTGGAGTGGGCGGAACGACCATGTGGCGGGCAAAGAAGTAGGCTCGACAAGTCATGGTGATGAAGGACGTGAGTGAGCAAAGGGAGAGACAGCGCTTGAGATATTGGAGGAATATGGGGAGGGCGGCGCCCGCAAGATGCCGCCGTTGAGGGGGATCTTCTGAATGCAGACTCCATAGAATGCGACTCTCACTGATGGTCGGGTGCCTGGAAGCCGAACTGGAATCTATCGTACAAAAGGTTGAGAGCACAGGCCCCAGCGAGTGTCGGGTATCCACTGACAGCGCGCGGCACGCGTCAATACATGACGAGACTACGAAGGCGACCTCAATTCCGCTCGTCCACGGGAGAGTCCTGGCCCTCCGGGTCGGCCAACATGAGTTCGAACGAATTGTAGCGGTCCTGTTCGAGCATCCACTCCTCCAACCTCAACAGCGCATCGACCTCTTGCTGTTGTTCTACTTCCGAGATCTCAGGCGTGGAAGTGCGCCTCTGCAGCTCGCACAGGGTAGACAAGTCCCAACCCCCTTCCGGCTCGTCCGGATGCGGTGGGGTCTCGGGCCCTGCGACGGGATAGGTAATGGCGAGGTCTTCGTCGAGACCCAAGAGGTCCTCGGGAATGAGCTGTTCCCATGCCACATCGGGGTCGAGTGTGCCCGCCTCACCGGGGTCTAAAGAGCCTTCCGAGAGCATGTCACATCCATTGGGGAAAGCGACCAAGTACGACAGCTCACGGTCCACTCCCATGCTTGCTCCTGAGTGGACCGTTCGTGAGTGCAACACACCTGAAGCCTAGCCCCAAGAGACTCACGGAACAAGACATCATCCACGTCCGTGAGGGTATCGAATAACATCGGAAATTGCTGCGCTGTCCGTGCCGATGGCGAAGTCAGTTTGGGACAGGATGTTTTCAGAAATGTGCGGGGCGTACGATTGAGTCCCATGGCAAACAGGCGGGTGTCCGCACGCAGAGCCGAGATCTGAATAGGCGTCAAGCATGTTAATGTCATCCGTTCGCCGGGCAGGATATAACCAACCTGCTGCTTGAGCGCCATCAACCGCCCAATGATCTCAGTGGCGTCGCCGCTGGATACAGCTGAATGCCCATCCATGACAGTGAAATGGCGGTCTAGGGGAAGAGGCATGGGTCCCGGTGACCGACGGGGAAAAGAGATGATCGTTGTCGAACTAGCCCTATGACAGCGTGATTCCTATAGCTGTTCGGCAGACCTTGGAGTTTCCGCCTCGGGCGAATGGTATACCCGCGAGTACGAGCAGGGACAAGAATGCTGTCGCCAGCCCGATGGCCTCCAGAACACCCCGACCCCGGCATCAAGGACCATCACCCGTGGTGACCCTCCATGTGATGGGGGCCGCGCTTGCCTATCGCCCGCTGAATGCCAACCACGACATCTAACCGAGACAAACCGGGACCATCCCCAACCTATCTGGACTCGTCAGTTCCGTCCGAGTCCCAAGAGTAATGTCTAGCACGACCACGGTTAATATACACAAGGCTACGCGCGTAAGCGTTGCCATTCCTCCGGCGCGACATGCAAAACTGGCCGCTCACGATGATACACACCGAGCGGGAAGGTCTGTCGAGCATCAGACACTGTCCACAAATCGGAGGCGTACCCATCCGGCAGCTCCGATAGTGAAAAGTCGAGACTGGAACTTGCCGAGACCCTCGAGGGGCGGCGGCACGCCTCCATGTCCTCGGGACACTGCACCCCGATGGAACGATAGGCACGTTCCAGTGTGACCAACCGTACGGCTCGCCGTATCTCCATCCACGTCAGCCAAGGCCCATCGCATGCCGACTAGACATTCGCAGTAGTCAGTTCACCTGCGGCGAGCAAGCGCAGAACTGGGTCAGGCGCACCTCGGGTAGAATATCGCGCAGCCATGAGTGTAGATTGAGAAGCCATTTGGTCATGTCGGGAATGGGCCCGCCGTCAAACCGGGTGGAATAGCATATCACCTCCTCGAACTTGCACCATGCGGAGTTGACCGGGAGCCACTTCTGGGGCCAGAACCATAGCAACAACCGGATGAGGTCATGCAAGGCGCGCCAGACGGGGGCGGGGAGTTCAAGGGCCTCGGCGTGGGAACTATGTATGTACGCTAAAAGCGTCCGCCATTGTGCGAGGCGGTTGGAGGGACGTGACGGTCCTACTCCTAATGGCACCTGTGTGCGAGTTGACGAAGGAAGAGAAATGAGGGCGGAAAGACTCACGTTGATGATACGAGTGCCACGAGAGACTCGGAGATAGTAGTAGAGCTCGTCCGAAGCAAAAGTGGCTCGACGGGCATCCTTCGGGCGCAAGCTGGGGCCGGCGAAGTAGCGAGCGTACGTGTAAATGCATAGAGGGGGAGATCGCTCGGATCTCGTCGTCTCCCCGGTACTTGAAGTGGTGGCCTCTGATAGACCTTCCGTGAGACTAGGTACGGCGAGTGAGAGCGGCGAGGCGGCAGGGCTGTCGTTTAGGGCGTCGTCTTCAGCCTGTGGATCCGTATCATCATGGCCGTGGGCGGTGTATGAGCCGGCGTTTGATCTTGGCCTGACCGCGACCGAACCGGCCCCAGCTGATATGACAGGGAGCATGATGGGGAATGGACAGAGTACAGAGCGAGCTGGGTGACAGCAGAGGGGAAGGGAACAAGAACAAGGTTGTTATGACAAGCTACTCCGACGTACATAACTGGCATAGGTCGATGATCAGTAATTCCTAGCTGACTAATGGCGATTTGGCGCGCAACTAAATTTCCGTAAAGCGTGGGAGTTCGCTCCGATTGAACTCCTTGACCCGCATGCGCACGGGCCCCGTACAGGACACCATCCATACATGAATGAGCGGACCAAACGTCCGTTCCACTGACCGTTAGGGGCCGGCGCCCCCGTCGATGCTCGATGCCCGGCAAGGCTACGTGCGGAACGTGTGAAGCGGTACTCTGCACCGGGCACATACAGGTGCCCCGGAGACGATACAAAACCCGTGAAGGGCGGCGCGGACTGGATGGACGGAGGTAAGAGTACAACAAGACTCACCCTCTCCTCACTTATATGTCGCGGGTAGTGACTGGGGAAGGTATGTAAGCCGGACATGTACAAGCGAAGAACGGAAGGGCAACTGACTAGCAGCCGAGAGGAACTCACCGTGTGGCACCGGCTCGACGACGAGGGGGTCATGACCAAGGGAACCGATGTCCGCCTATAGACGTGTCAGAAGAACAGCCCCGGGCCGGTGAATGATTGCACGTACGGAGATGTGTGGCGCACGACTGGCAGGGACGCAGGACGACAATGGAGCACCGACATGGGCGCGAACCCACACGGAGGCGGGGTAGAGGCGCGACGCGTAGACAATGGGGCCCTGGCGGAACGCGTAGCGGGCAATCCCCAAGACACCGGAGCGGGTCTCAACGAGGGGGAGAGAGTCGGGAGGGATGCGTGGTCGAGCGTCTGTGTGCGCCTCCCGCTTATATACCCTACCACATGCCGGCCTCGATCCCAACAGCGGAATGCGAGACCCGAAGGCCCCGATGGGAGCCAAGGCGTCGGAGCCCGAATGTGGGTCCCATTCGCCATGGCCCTTGCCCGCCCTTCGCCGAAATAGCACCATTCCCCCGTCGCCCGTTCAGGAAGCCCGCCCACTGAGTCTCACGACCGCGACCAGCCAGTCGCCACCTACCGACGTCAGAAATGGTGAGTGCCTGTTCTGAAGAAGCCCTGGGAGATGATGCGACGCCGTGTGGTACACAGCTCCATCCCCTTCCATTGCGACCCGCCGAGGAGGTGACGCTGCCTGCGTTTGCCGCGAAACAATCTCGTGACAACAAGAAGCTGCGAAGGAAGGTGGTAGATGACCCCAGCTTCCCTCGCACGGGCCAAGAAGACGCGCCACGGCTGCATTCGGGTGAGTCGTGACATACTATGACTGCACATGGCCATGCACCGACCGCGGCCGCGCAGGGCCTCGCTCTCGCCGCTATACACGACTGCAGAGTTTACGTGCGCATCCTCACGTCGGCACGCAGTGTAACTCCTACACTCCAGGCCCGCGGTCCGCCTCCCCGAAGGCGACAGGGTCCCACTCTCCCGCCGATGTGCCGATCCTCCGAATGGGTGCTAGACACCATGTAACCGCTGCCGGATACGAGCGCGGCTGCGCAACACGGGGTGTCTGGCAGACAACCCTGGACGAGGCGCAAAATGTTGCCATGCAGCAGGCCAATGATTACCTAGCGAGAGCAAGCGGCCGCGCTCGTGCGCTGCTGCCGGAGTACCGCGCGCGTGCCCGAGTGCATTATGACTGGGACACGGCGATGGAAAGCTTCAGTCAGCTATCTGGGGAAGACGGAGACCCGTAAGTGATATTCTCTCTCTTGCCCCGTGTCGTTGCTGCCGTCTCATGCCGGCGAATGGTGCAGGAACCCTTTGGCCTCCGAATTGTACGTGAGATACCGCGCGAGTATTCGCTACATAGTTCTCACACACCCGCCAGGCCCACCACGGCATGGCAGCGGCTCAGCCGGGAGCAACAGATTGTAGAGCTGAGTTTCGGAGCCACCAGACAAGCTTGGAAGAGCGTTCAGCGGGCGAAGCTGCCGGAGAACACAGGTGCGCGTGCTTTATTATACCGTTCCTTGTATGAGACCGAGCCGACTTCGCAGTGCGCATGGAAAACTTTCGTCTGGTGGAGGCCGTGGCGAAGAATTACCATAACGGACCGAAAATCGTGAAGACCGTCCCCGTGGAGGAGACCCGGTACACTATCCTCCGTGGGGGCAGTCCGAGCACGATCCGGAGTGCGGACGACTTCGATATCGTAGTGCATCTCCCCGGCGCGCTCCGAGGGAAGACTCTGGTGAGATTGTTGCGGTGTATATGGTGCTCGACGATTGATGGAGGTTACAGGACGACGCCACGGAGGCGATTGAGGAGTGGGGGAGGGCCGCGCGGCCATCTCCAAAGGGTGCAAATGACATGACGGACTGTTACAAACGGTGTTACGACCTCGTGGGTCGCACACGCCTGGCAACACTGTGGCATCCGGTGGGACACAAGGTGAGCACACTCTCCGGATAAATAACGTTCCCGACCAACCGTGGCCGCCCTCCGCTGCAGCATGATCCGCCGGTAGTATGTGCCGATGTGCGAAAAACAGGTGAGAGCTATGAAGGTGCCTTCAAGTTGTTCGCGGAGCTGGACCTGGTGAACGCCTTCTGCACGACCGCGCTCCTCGCCATCGACCCTCTGCAATACGGTCTGCTGCGACGAGTGTATGATTGGCGGCGCGAGAGGTACAAGTCGCAGGTCGCCATCGCCGCCCTCGACAAGTACAACTTGTGGGAGGGACGGGAGATCATGTTCAATCGGTGGTCGAACCCGCACTGGGATCACAACGACCCCCACTATTCCTGGGCGTGCATCGTTTACTTCGGGAGCTTCACCGAGGCCCGGATGAAGTTTCGCCAGCTGAACGCGGAGATATGCCTGCGCCGCGGTGATATAGTATTTCTGCGCGGCCGCGACGTCCTGCACGAGGTCGCCGATTGGGGAGACGGCGAGCGGCACTTCATGGTGTATTTTACTCATGAGTCACTGTGGGATGGAGCGGGGATAGAGAGCCGCGCGACGCCGGCGTAGTGTGGTGTAGGAGTGCTCTGTCCTGTGATCTGCAGAATGCAAGTTGGGTGTGATTCGTTGAATGGCGCAGAACGGAGCGAGAGTGACAGGGTAATACCTTGGTTTGAACGCGCACGGCAGCATCGGTGGGCCAGTGCCATAGGGGCCGTAGGGACGCGACTTCGAACTCACAACAACTAAACGGATGTGTACAAGGCTTGCACAATGTGTGGAGGATAGAATGGTTGTAGTGGGGTGATATATCGGCCGAAAAACATCACCTTCTGCATGAAGATTGACTGTCGACGCGGATACGCACTGACGTGTATGCGTCCAACTCTGGCGACGGCATGAAGTGGAGGCGCGTAGGGGGGAGCATTGAGCCAGAGAACGCCTGCTGGCCACGGCTGACCTCCCTCCGACGTAAGCGGGCCCCGGGGAGAGTATGAAGAAAATGGATTGCACAAACACGACGGTACATGAACATGATGTACGCTACTAGAAATACCGCCGACAGTAAACCAGGGCGGCAGACCACAAACGGCGACGGATCAACATGTCGCGTGAGCGTAAGTCGAAATGATGCGCGAGGTGCGCATTGAGCAGTGCAACTTGCTGGGGCGTTATAGGACAGCGGGGTGGGTCACAAGTCACTTCGTGCAGCTCCTCCGGGCGCGACGTGGCCGCGAAGGGATGAGACCGCTCGTCGCTCGTACCTGGGTTGTACTGCCGGTGGTGCCGCATAAGAGGGATATCCTCTAACGCTGCCCAATCCACACCGTAGCTCGCCGGGTCGTCCACCGGATCGTCGACAGGCTCTGGGCGTAGATCCAGGCCCCGAGGTCCATGCCGAACCATGCCGAACATGAACATCTCGCGAGGGCTGGCCGCCCGCTCGCCGCGGATGTGCAGGCGATGAGCATTCCAGCTCTCCGCCCAATCAAGGGCGTCCTGGTTAAGCGCATGGAGGAACAGGTGATGGAGGAGCCATAGGTGCTCGGGACGGTCGGCATCGAGACCGCAGTGTTGCTCGAGCTCCAGGAAGAATGTCTTCCATTTGCCACCGAAGCCACTTGTGACATCGAACCACAGCCGTTCGATCCGAGTGTTGTGTACACTCCTACGGGACTGTGTCAGCATTGTGGGCGACAACGAGGACTATAACAACGCGCACCGGCCCCAGATATAGGACCCCCGATTGAGGCCCCGTGTCGCTTCCATCCACTCCGCAACGCGGATGTTCTCAGTACCGTGGTCACCCCGTACTCGGCTGGGCACTCCGTGGCGCCGGACTGACTCCAAGAAGAGAATGAGCACAGTTTCCGCGCGGTTGTTCGTGTGAACACGAATGCCAGTGACAAACCGGGCATGGCCGTCGACGAAACAATGAGTGACAAACTTCCATCGTATCAGGCCTGCGCCGAATACGAAGGAGTAAGTTTGCGAACGAACGCGACATCAAGCGTGACGGGCCACACACCATGTTGTCCATCGTGATGGACCAAGGAGTTGGGTCCGGGCACTTGGTACTTCTTGCGCACGATGCGACGGCGACCGAATACAGGGGGAGCACCGTGGACTCGCAGGAATGACTCACGGATGCGGGCGTCCGGAACTCGGTGTCCGAGGGATGCCAGATGACCGCGTATCATGCGGCGTCCGAAGTGAGGGAAGACGGTGAGGGTGTGAGCTACCAGCGCATCCAAGGCGTGATCGGAGAGGGTGGACACGGGAGCAGTGACGGATCGATGGTGACGAGTGGTAGATCCGTCGGGGTGATGAACATGAACCATAACAGGAGGGCCGGGCACGCGCAGGCCCTGCTTGACCGCTTGCCTGCGAACATGGCGAGGTGAACAGTTGAGAAGCCGTGCAACCGCGGTCGGGCCGCGCATGGACAGAGCATGCGCGAGGAACGTGGGATCGATGTTTTTTGAGGGACGACCGCGCCGACCGGTCTTGACAACGTGGACAATGGGGAGAGAGGGAGCATCGGGGGGGTCGATGGACTGGTGGCATGCTTGATCTAGGTCGGAGACCATGCGAGCGACGCTATGCGCCAGAGTGTAGAACTCGCCCGGCGGGAAGGCGGCGCGATGCTAAGTCGGATTGGAGGAGTGGAAAATATAACAATGGCGAACTAACATACCTCTTCAGCAGATGCACGTAATGCAAGAGCCTGAGCGCGAACACTGCGAAGGCGGGGGCCATCGCCGACCTGGGTGCGAAGGGCTGTGTTGACCCGCTGGCGCAAGACAGCGTAGGCGGTGCGAATGTTGTTCAGTGGTATAGAGAGGACAGGTACCGAAGACTCCATTCAGTGGGATAAGTGTGGGGAGGAAGGGAAGAGATTGACGTGCGACGGGGGATGAAGAGCGGGGTGGCGGTAGAGAGGACTGAGGCGTAGCAGGGGGAGGGATGCGCACAGGAGCCGGGAGGGAGGCGAGGAGCGGTGCCCGGGGGGACGATTGAGGTTGCGCACGGACCAGGTCCGGCATTGGAGGAGCCGGTTGCGGTCACATCAGGCATGTGAGTGGGCACGGAGAGACGGCTACAACAGCCATTGAAGGAGCAAACGAACGAGTTGCATGGGCGGCTAGTGAGCAGGCGGAGTGAGATCTAGTGAGATGTGTGCTGACTGACGAGGATAAATGGCAATGATTGACGAGATTGTTGGGTAGATGCTGCGTGGAAGTGGTGATGAGTCAGGTGTAACAATCGGCCATGGAAGGATATGACGCCAAAGCAGAGAGGATATGTTGGAGAAATATGGAGACAACCTGGGATGAACTGGTTAAACACAGCGGATAGGATTTTGAGAGCAAGCGGGCTTTGTGTGGTACAGACGTTGTAAATGCTGATTGTAGCTCGCATGAGGGAGGCAACATGGGACCAAATTGGACAGGAGACAGCATTCGCGGATAGGACGGCACAGGTTTGGATGAACGTGGATGCGCGTGAAGCGGTGCATGTTGTAGGCGGTTATTTGCGGATAAACAGGGCTAAAGCCGACCAAAGATGGTCAAGCGCTTGCTGCACAGCAAGTTTTGGGTATTTTTGGCCCATAAAGCGCCTCATACGTGTGGCATGCCACTCGCACCCACCGAGGTCCGAGATGCACCCGCGCGCAGGCACTGGAGCTCGCGGCGCTACCTCCGTTCGTCTGGACCTGGA
>ML211484.1:0-24944 GCA_004369055.1 Polyporus arcularius HHB13444
GCGTGCAGTCTATGCTGCAACCTTCACGCACGCTTCATAGAGTGCGAGGAGACGAGTCAGGTTCTGCAAGCTGTATAGCCGTAGCGGAATCTTTGTAGCTTTTATTGCGGTCTCTTTACGGCGCTTATGTATCCGGTCTCGACTCTCCAGTCTCTTTCCGCCCGCGACAGTTCACAGCACGTCCTGTGTGCTAGCTTCTCAGCTTTGCACCGTGACAGTTCAGACGACGGGGCGGGCACGGCGCGCCACAGCGCGCCGTGACCGCCAGAATTTGGTTCGTGATGGAGCTCTAGCGGGTCCTCCGTTCCACTCGCGACGACTCATGGCACATACTGTACTTACCACATCTGCAGCTGTTCACTCGCGCCGTCACGGTGACCGCCCAAATTCGGTTTGTGGCGGACACGGGTATCATCTGCTAGTGTCTAGTAAGGGAACCTATGACGAGTACCAGGGACAAAACATGGGTCTGGTTCGCCATCCACGCCTCGAGGTACCTGTATGTTCGCGCGGGTGACACCGCGTCAGGGGGGCTTGGTGGTGGCGTGATATCATACTGCGTCTGAGAGCGACGCGATTCCGGGGCGACTGCGGCAACAATGTTTGACTCTGCAGTTCAAACGCAGACTGCGAATGCTCCTGCGGCATGTGACCGTGCTTTTGCCTCGGATTGCGGAAGTGTGGCTGCGGTGAATCTACTGTCCGCTCCCGAAAACCAGCAGTCTGCTACGCTATCATATGGTCATAATGCACTATCGCCTACGAGGTAGAGGTCTCAGTTGTCCAGAGTAATGCGCATATGGCGCGCCTCTCGGGAGTCGGAGTCTCTCACACCGGACGTCGGTCCGCGTGGTTTCTGACCGGACGGTGTCAAGCCCCGCTACAGTGTCAATGATCAGCGAGCGCCCTTCTCTCCCGTTGCACAGTAATCCGAAATACCCATGCACTTGGGAACCCGAGTTCAGGAGTTGTCATGCTCGACAGGCTGTTTCGCGTTGCCATGAATCACAGGCATCAGAAGCCGACTTGCGGATGGTGGCGGGATACACCACATCTCATCATCTCTTCCAGAGCATTCGAGCGGCAAAACGAGATCAACCAACAGGCCCAGGTATACGATGACTTGGCGATCTAAATTAAACACAAGGGAACCGTACTGGCAGTATCATACACGGACACAACCGTCTCAAAGTAACCAAGATCCCGCCCTCTACCCACACAAACTACCTCCAGAAGGCGACATCACATGTCCGCATCCCGTACATCCGCCTCAACAACCGCACAGCCTGTCGCCCGACCTGGACGTCATGGTCCTCCCTCTGACTATCTCGGTAGCTGTCATGTCGGCCGCGTCCATACTCCGAGTCCACATCCGCGCGCTCTCCTGCCGACGTTCCGATGCCGACCATGTCGCTCAGCGCAACGACGAGCCCTGGAGAGATTGCTTGCTTGTCACGACATGCCAGTCCGAGCACTGCCTGTGCGCATTCGGCGAGCATCGCGGTCGTCGGGCGACACTCTGCAGAACGGGACACTGGCATTGACAGGAAGCCCTCGAGGTCCTCTAGTACCTTCAGGACTGCGGGTCGGACGGAGGTGTACTCATCGGGAGGATCTGGCGAGTCGGTGCCCCGTACATCGTCTGTCGCGGCCGGCTCCGCGTACAACGTCATGTCAGAGTTTGCACGCGACATCTGTTCCTTCTTCTCCTCGCCATCCAGGAAATAAGCCAAGGGAGTCGTCCCTCCGTCTCTGGCCGGATCAGCCACGGACGGCGACCTGCTGGAGTTCCGTGCGAGAACCGCCGAGGCGCGGATGACCATGTTAGAAGCCCTGACGAAGAGATACGGCGCGTTCTCCAACCGCATCTGCTGGCTGTACGCGCAGAACGCGGTGATACCTGCGAGGAACTAACGCTCAGTGTCTCCCCCGGTAATGTGAAGCGTACAGAAAGCACGCACAGTTGGGACCCACAGCCTGGAAGCGCGGAAACAACTTGAGCATCAGGTTGACTGAACGTTCGCGGACGAAGCGCTCTGGTGTCGAGCGGCCAACCTCCGTATCCAGCGTCCCTGCGAGCACTTCAAACACCCTGCGGAGCAGCGCAGACGTCTGCGTCTCAGATCCTGATTCAGCTGGAGTCATGTTTGGCTTCGCTGGCGCGGGGATCGCGCGCACGAGCCGGTGCATCGTCATGAGCACCCGCCGACGCGCGTCGTCCTTCTCGTCCCCAACCTCCTCGTCGGCGTCTTCATCAAGTTGTCCCTCGCATTTCCTGGCCGCGTTCAGCCTGTGTAGAACGTCCAGGAGCAGGTGCATGAGGGTCAAGGTGCCCGTGTCCCCATGCCCCGCATCCAGGCTCCGCGCGAGCTCCCAGTAGGGCATACCGTTCAGCACCCGCGGCGCCCGACGTAGGAGGATCCGATCCACGCAGCGGAGGGCCGCGCGAGGGGCGATGTCGCGCAGACACGGACGCACGACGGCATGCAGGAACGCATCGTCCATGAACATCGCGTCCGCCCCCGCGAGCGTCGCGTCGTCGAGCGCCGCAGCCGTCCGCCCGGTCTTCGTAAGCAGCTTCTCGCGCTCCTTCCAGGTGGAGTACGTCCGCACGAGGGAGAGGCGATGCAGCCAGGCGTGCATGATCTCGGAGAGGCGCGACGGGATTTGCGTTGCCAGGTCGAGCCTGCTCGCGAATGGGTCCGGCGTCGCTGCGCCATGCGGCTGCGGCTGGGCGGGCGCGGCGGAGGGGTGGTACAGGCTCGCGTAGTACCGCGATGCGAGCGCACCTACGGAACGCTTGGTGGACTGCGCGGCGATGCAGACGACCCATGCTTGCGGGGACTTGTATGGGCAGCTGGGGAAGAACGGAGGAAGGAAACTGGCCGTGGTCACGAACAGCATGGACACCGAGACGATTGCAGTGGCCACTGTCGCGACGACGGGGTGCAGCGTCCACAGGAGGTCGAGGAGACCAATGAAGAAGAGCAGCAACGACGCTTGCAGGAGGATGGGCAGGCACATGATAATCTCGGGGACGCACCACCTGCGCAGGCCTTCATACCGGTACTGTCGGATGCGGATGCTTTCGCGAGAGATATTGGAGGAGCCGGCCAGGTATTCGCGCAGCCACTGCTTCACGAGAAGCCCGAGCGACGCCGACAGCAGACTACAGACCAGGCTCGAGAACCACATCGTATTCAGCCGCACCGCAAACGCCGTGGGTTTGAACGCCGGAAGGAGAGCAGCATCTGCAGGACTCGTGGAGTTGACAAAGTTCTGGTTGACGGTGAAACTGTTCAGCTGCGCCGAGATTTGTGTCAGGATGGCGGTCACGGAGTCCTCCGGTTGCTGCTGGAGAAGCTGGTACGCCTCGATGTTGAATGCGGTCAGCACAGCAGAGAACAGGCCTGCCTGTGAGGATCCGCGGGGGGCATTGACCAGTCAGTGGGCGTCGCAGCGTGGAGGGCGGTGGACAGCTCACAAATACCAGGAGCGTGTCAATCTCCTCCTTCCAATCCTGGATCATATCCTCGTCGTAATCCCGCAGCGCCTTCGCACATGCCGCCCATGCCTCTGAACTGTTCCAGATCGAGAAGGCCTCCCGTTCTCCAGCCGCTGCAGGACGCCGTCGGTGAGGATGATACATCTGTGGGACCGTGAGATGCCCCCCATGCAATGCAGACGAGCTATATACACTGAATGTCAGAGTACAGCCTCACGTACTGTAGAACATCCGTTCCTTCTCTTGATGTGCTGTGCATCGGGGAAGTCCGAGTCTACAGTCGTCCAGGGTCCGTTCAAAGTGAAGCACACACTAGCTCGTCCTTGAAACACATAGTGGAGGCTGATTCAGCTTCAGGACCGAACGAGAAGACGTACGTACGTACGATACATGCGTACAGTTGTGAACAGCGATTGTCGACTGCGCGCATAAGTTAAAGAGCCAACTCCCATTGCACTGTCACTACTACAGGATGTGTACATGACAGGCGAACTATACAAGAGGGAAGGCGCTACACGCGAATCGCGAATCTCGAGTCGTAACGTGGTACAGGACCATACGTTCACCTAAGGACATCCAGTACACGCATGGACGAGGATCGTGCAGGGCAAGACTGTGGACGACGTCGTCAGCAATCATTCGCACAACATCCACAACACAAGAGAGAAGAGTCAGATAAAGCGGGCTAGCCTGCCAAAGCAGACCGCCCGAAGGTAGCTGAGATAGGTTTCTGCAACGCAAGGAGACCCTTGCTAAAGCCAAATGCCTCAAACATCATACGAAAAGTACAAGGTGGCAAGTACGCAGGCACGAGAATGACACTCACTGTTTGCACACACGAGCTACGCTTGGAGTCGTCGCTAGATACATGGCTGGCGTTGATTTGATATTCCAAGAGCAGAGACCACGCCGCGATGCCAGTCGACGTTGCAAGATGTTGGTGCCTAGCTGAGGATGAGACCGGGCTAGATGCACCCACAGGCTAGCCTTCTTCGGAGCGCATGCGCTTGGGGGATTCCACATCGACCTCCGAGGAGGCATTGCGCTTCTTATACGGTCCGCGTTTGCCTGGGAACAACATGAATAGGTATGAGGAGGTCCCATGTAAGATCACGTACGTTTAACTGGCTGGACTACCTCCGAGGGCAAAACAGGCACAGCGAGAAGGTCGTCGTCGTGTTTGCTGAGGATCTTCGCCAAAGGTTCGTTCGAAGCGAGCAGATGCTCAGCACGGTGGATGCCTAGAAGTCAATCAGACCAAAACCATATCGACCTTCAAGATATGCTTACCATGTGGCTGGCTGGGAGGATATATGCGTGACATCCGCTCATGCACGGTACGTGCGATGCTGTAAGATAGACGTCAGTGACGCGTCGAAGGTATGACGCGCAATCCACTCACCTCGGAGTGACCACGCCATGGGCACAAGCAACATCAACAACCGTCTCCCAGGAAATAGGACGTACGCGATTCTGCATGCTCTTCTCGGCGGCAGGGACATGCGCAGAGACGAGAGCCAACACTCGAGCTAAGAACGCGGCGGCATCGGCGGTGAGTGCCTGCAGACCAAGAGACGACTCTGAGAGTGCTATCGCGTCGTCCGCTTCGTCGGATTTCGGGGGTAAATCCGGCATAGAGGAGGACTCGCCAGGGCCGGAAAAGGTAGTACCGACATCGCGATGATGAAGAGGAGCCTGACCTTTGGGGGACGCCAACACGCACTCGGTGATATGTCTGACTTCGTCGGGCAGGCTCCACTCCGGAACATGCACGTCGCCAGCGAGGAGCGGCCATCGCGTCCAAGTGTCTCTCTGCTTACCCTTGCCAGGCACTCGACTGAGGACCGGACTGGTAGGACGCGACGAGCCGACTTCTGAGGAGAAGTGCTCGGTGGGAGGAGGTTCCTCCGTCGCGTGCTCTTCGCGTTCGTCGCAGTCGACTAACGACACATCGTCTGACGGTGCAGGGGAAGAGCGTGAACCTTGGGTAAGATGCGTAGCGAGGTCGGCCGTCGCACTGGTCCGGAGAGCGCGCAGAAGCGAAGAGTACTCGGTCAGCTCAGCATGGAGGGCAGTGGGGACTTGGGGTCGTTTCGACTTCTTCGACATTGCGACACAAGAGCTGGCAAGAGGACGAAGTGCGCCAGGCGCTGGGCTTGAGGTCAATCACCCACCGTGAGAACTTACGTCAGCAGAACTGTACAGTTGCCACACCCTGCCATATCCACGCGCCCGCGCCGCTGAGATCCGCAGTCCACTCCGTCACGAACCAAGTATGTCGCTATCGTCGTTGCTGTTGATCTCGCAAAACTAATCGTCGTCGTGCAGGATGAGAGAGAAGTGGAAGAAAAAGAGGTCTCGCAGACTCCGTCGCAAACGCAGAAAGATGCGGGCTCGCTCCAGTGCGTACTTTGTCCCTCGTCTTTTCCCCGCATTCCTCTCACACGACATTTCTCTTGCAGAGTAATCGCCCACTCGGCTACTAGGCTTGCAAAATGGGGATGCCATGCCACTCCATGCGGAGGCGCGTCATGAGCAGTCTATGCCATACTCTTCAACGTCGGGAGGGTCATGACATCTCAGTCGCATCGCCTTAGTGCTGCGCGCCTCAAGTCCGAGGAGTGTGGCGTCTCGACCAGGTCACGACGTCGGGGCAGCTGTGAGGCACTGTAACAACACGAACTCATGCATGTCACTTGTATTGCAATGTACTACTTGCCGGCATCATATCCTCGTGTGCTTCAGTCTCAAGCCTTCAAAGCGTCCCGATCTGCAGTTCTTGGCCGTTGTAAGCTGTAAGTTCTCGTATGTGTTCCCTGCGATCGATCCGCTGTACTAAGTGCTCGATTGTGTCATGTATGGGCAGTACTCGCAGTCGTGTCGACGACGACAGTTTCTCTCGTCGGGAAGCCTTGCCCACCGCAGAGCTCCACAGACTGTCGCTTTTGCTTCACGCCCACCTTGAAGCGTTACTGCGGATGTCACCTGAAGTCGCAGCAGGAGCACTGCATAGTGCTGCTGCATGTCTGCGACAGCTCTCCGACCTGCTCTTAAAAGATGCGGGTTTGGAGTCTGTTCCGGCACGATTCACGATGCGCGTCGTCTTCCTGTCGAAGAAACCCTCCAACTCGTCTGTGGTGGACGCCGCCAGCGGTACACTGTTGTTCCAGATCACGACGCCCGGTTTCCGCAAGCGCAGGACAACGATGTATGACCAGCAGGGCAACGCTGTCGGGATTTACCAGCATCGCTTCTGGAAGTCTGACACGGTCACCTTCCGCGGACAGAGTAGGCGGTTGTCCGAATGGATGCCCAAGAAGGCTTGGTCGAGGTGGGTTCTTCATATAGCCCCCGGCTGCTGATGGTCCCTGCTAATACATGCAGTTACAGCTCTCGCAAGCTCCTCGCTCCCGATGGACGATTCTACACCTGGAAGAAGAAGCTCTGGCGGAACTCCTTCGAGGTCAGTGGCACTCCAAATGTATGCCCTTCTCGCACTGTCCTGACGGCAGCTCGGGATGAAGCTGGTAGACCGTCACACAAAGCGGGTCGTGGCTACGGCGCGACGCAAACGCCAGGGCACATCCGGATTCGTCTCCAAGCGCAGGATGGTCATCGACCTCTGGCCAGACGTGGTCCACATGGTCGATGCGGTCGTTTTCTCCTTCGCGATATGGGACCGGCTGCGCCGTCGCCAGGAGTCTGCCAGCGCCGCGTCGGTTGCGGCGGCGGCGTAGTAGGCTCGCGATGATTTCCTCCTGCCTCACCGTGACTGCGGCTAGCTAGTAAGAACGATGTCGACTTCCTCGCGTTTGGCTGAGCGCACATTAAGCAGAAGTTCGTCCACTCGCACTACGCTTGTACGCCGCTGCTGGTGTATCTGAACTTACCCAGTACCTGTCGTCACGAATACACGCACAGCCCGACCACACCTGAACGAACTCTCAATTCCAATGTGTCCCCTCGTGCAGCGATGTCGCGCAAGCACATTGCAGCAGGCGCGTGAGCAGCTAAAGTTGGAACAGGCACCCACGCTGGTGACCACAGGCCCGAACTCGCCGCATCACTACGACGCACGTTCGTCCCTACTACCACAAGAAGAGGAATCCTCATGCTAAGGTTCGGACGTGCGAGGTTCTTCCACCTATGAAGAGCGTACGTTGGACGTCCACCATCAGCCACCCGACTGCACCCCTGGACGTCCGCCCGAACGCGTCTGCTCTAGTCGTTTCTCATGCTCAGCGATGCACTCTAGATCCAATGAACTGCCCCCAGCCAGGGCACCATCAGTCGAATTCTCGGTACATCGGAGGGAAGATGTGCGCATAGAGCGTGCAGGACGAACGGGCGTGAGTGCGCCCAGCTTATAACGCGGACCGTGCCTGCATGCAAGGGCCCGCGAGTCTCTCCGGGACCCCCACTCTCACGTCCGCCACACGACGATGCGCTCGTTGCTCCTCGTTGGGACCGTCGTCGCGTTCGCGAGCACGGCCTACGCCGCCATCGCCCAGAGCTTCGTGCCTCCAGCGGCGTCGCCCGAGTCCTCGTCCGCGAACTACACGGGCCAGACGAACGGGACGATTTCGAATGGTCCCGTCGTGCAGGGGAAGTCCTTCGACCGCTTCATCCAGATCTGGATCGAGAACACCGACTGTGAGTGCGATCCCGATCGTAATATTGCCTGCGAGCGACCCCGGGCAGCGAAGTCTCACGCTCGACCGATGCAGTCGCGACCGCCGCGTCGTCGCCGGTATTCCAAAGCCTCAGCAAGCAGGGCCTCCTCTTGGATTCGTTTTATGCTCTGACGCACCCGTCGGAACCCAACTACATCGCTGCTGTCGGCGGTGACTTCTTCGGCTCTGCCGATGACGACTTCTGTGAGTCGTGTCCAATCTGCATGGTTAGTGCATTCACGAGTCCGCTCCAGACCATATTCCTCAAAACATCTCGAGTGTTGTTGACTTGCTCGAGGCGAAGAACATATCATGGGCTAGTTGTAAGTATTATATTCGGCCTACTGTGGACAACATGCTCAACCCTTGTGAGCGCAGACCAGGAGAACATGCCTTATGATGGTTTCACTGTGGGTCAATTGCTGCTCACTGCGGCTGCGATGTACTGACTCCGGTTTCAGGGCTTCAACTTCACGGAAAAGGACTACCTGAGTGCGTGTCATGTCTCTAGCGGTTTCCCGAAGGTGCTAACATCGCGCGTTAGCCGGAAACGGGACGTATACCTACTACGTGCGCAAGCACAATGGCCTCATCATCTTCGACTCGGTCACGAATGTCACTGACCGCGCTCTCCGCGTGCGCAACTGTGAGTGATCCCAGCCTTTTCCTGTGCCTGTACCTCTCGAGCCGGAGACCGCGGCGCTCATGTTCGTCCGCCAGTCAACGACTTCGCCAACGATGTGAAGGCTGATGTCATTCCCCAATGGAACTTCATCACTCCAAACCTTGTCAATGATGTGCGTCCCTGACGAATCCCGTCTTCCTTGATCCCAACTAGAGCTGATGCCACGGTCAGGGACACGACACCACCATTGACTTCGTTGGCGACTGGCTCAACTTCTGGCTGATCCCGCTCCTCAATGAGACGAAGTTCAACAACAACCGCACCATCATCCTGCTGACCTTCGACGAAAACGAAAGTGAGCAAGCGTCCACACCGCCGTTCCGCCACCAGTCCTTATGCTGATACTCGTACCCAGCCTACACGATCAACAACCGGATCTACACCCTTGTGCTTGGGGGCGGAGTCCCCGAGAAGCTGCGCGGCACCACCGACTCGACGTTCTACACCCACTACTCGGCGCTCTCCAGCGTGGAGGCGAACTGGGGCCTCCAGTCGCTCGGCCGCGGGGACACGAACGCGACGCTGAACAACGTCTTCGAGTTCGTCGCCAACGCCACCGGATGGAAGAACAACGGCATCTCGGGCAACTCGTCGAGCATCCGTACGTCTCTCTTCCGTCTTCCCCCTCTCACCCACGCTTACGCCCGTCTCACCCGCCACGCCCCCCACAGCACTGTTGAACATAACCGGCACGATCCCCGGGCCCCTGAACGTGCAGTTCTACACCCCCTTCACCGCGCCGAACACCTCCGCAGTCGGCGCGGGCGGCCAGGGCGTCTTCGCCGCACAGGGCCTCAACACGTCGCTGACCGCCGCGTCGCTCCCGGCGCCCGCCAACCTCACCGCGCAGGGGCAGGCGAACCCGTGGGGCGTGGACCCGGGCATCAACTACGCGAACGGCACGAAGGTCATCGAGTCCCCGACCGCGTCGTCGACGGCGCCGGGCGGCGGCGGCGGCGGCGGCAAGAATGCGGCGATCGGCGCGCGGGCGGGGGCGGAGGCGGCGTTGTTCGTCGGGCTGGGTATTATATGTGGGGTCGCAATGGTCTTTTAGCAGTGAGATTGGGACTCTGCGCGGTCTGCGTATGGTTGATTGATGAGATTAACGCTGTGAATGCCAGTTAAAATGCTTCGTTGGAACGTCGCAGTTCGGTGCCATAATTATTCAACATCCGAAAGGCCAGGTAAGTAGCGAATGCTTATCGGTCTTACCCGAGGCTCCGATCATCTTGAACAGGTTGGTAGACAGGAGACCTATTACTTTCTTCCCCTTCCCCATGCAGCAGTCAACGTCGCGGCCTAGGTCAGTATCAGTCTCAATGCAATTGCTCGAATCATACAACTTCGATCGTAATTGTCTCCCTAGCATCGACACACTCGTCGAGGATGTGGTGTTTTCCATCGCCTCCCAATGCCTCTTGCACCGACCATCCCTCATCAATTTTGCCTCCTGTTCTCGACGACTCCGGCTCATCTGCATGCCACTCGCCTTTTCCACCTGCTCCGTCGTTTCCTTTTCTAGTGAGGCTCGTATACCACCACCCGGGCTTTGGCCTTACATCCGGTAACCATGCGTGTCAGTCCACAGTCAGGAAATCTGACACTTCGAGTAGACGTCTGGTGTACATCGGGGTGCCCGATCCCTTGTGTCTTGCGAAAGAGATAGAGCACCTTCCAAGGCTGCGCGCAATCACCTTTCAGCGTGCGAAGGCAGGCGTCCCATTCTCGGTCATCGAACAATGCCTACGACACCCTCGCATTGTGTCACTGTCGTTCCCGCTAGAGGATTCGGACTGGAACTCGGAATGTAACTCATTGGCATATCGTGCCCCGCCGTGGCCATCCGACATGCCATATCCGAATGCACTCGAGCGACTCTCGTACACCTCCTATCCTTGGAAAACAACACGCGCGGGCTTCGAGCGGTACGACCTCTGCAAGGAGGACGTCGTCGAGGCTAGTCATTTGGGTCCCCTCATTCTTGGGATGCATATGTCGGCGGAGTCACTATCGTTTCCCATCGACGTCGCTCCTCTCGCCCGTTTGGTGGAGCTGTCCTGGCCACGCCTCAGAGACCTGACGCTGACTGGCCGTTACTCACATGCTTCACAAGCTTTCTCCACTGCATCGCTTGTTGGTTCTATGAGTCGCCCGCGCTCGCTATCCATACAAGTGACTCAGCTCGCGGATTGCTGTCGGCCGATGGTTCTCGAGAAACATAGGCTGCGACTAACCGACATGCACGGTCTGGAGCGTCTCACCATCGCCTACCCAAACCCGGACGACCACATCTTTTCGGCCGCAGGACCATCATTAAGACGTCTCTCTCTTCGCGACTACCCCCGCCATTATACCGGAGCGTTGACCACGCACATGTACGAAATGGACGGGATGACGATGCCAATCCTGTCGTCGTGCGAGTGCTTGCAGATTCTCTCTCGCATGTCGATGCCACGTCTAGAGCATCTCGAGCTTGTTTACGAAGCAGACGACCTCGAGGAAGAGCTCCTCGCCCATGTCACCTCTGCGTACCCTCACCTGCAGACACTCGAGCTGCACCAGTACCGCGCGTCTTGCGGCTCTGTCGCACTCCGATTCGTGAGTATCGTGTGAAGTTCGCGACGACTGTGCTGATGAGTGGCCCATACAGGACCGCGTCTCGGAACTACTGGCATCAGTGAAGACACTGCGCACCGTCCATCTCAACCTGGACTACACCCGCGAGGACACCACGGCTCTCGACCCGGACTGGCCCGGGACCCAATACGATGACGATGACCAGGAATACTTCCGGTGGCCTTCTTCCACGGCGCTGGTGCAGTACGGCAGTGCGCTCCTTGAGAGCATGGAGCGACCTGGGGGGTGTCCGGTACTCGACGCACTGTACCTGCTCTACTTCGATGCATGCCACCACGAAGGACAACATCGCTGGGTGCGGTTCCTCCCGGCACGCTACCCGGGGACAGAGGCGGAGCGCGTCGATTGGGACGACGACTATCAGCGTCTGTACGTTGTCCGAACTCCTTCGTCGTTGTCTCAGCCTGTTACGTTGCGCGTATGAACGCTTGCTGACTGTGATGCGTTGGCTTCGTCCCCATGGCAGAGACTCCCCGCCCCCATACGAGCCGGATTGGACGCCGACATGGCGGACGAAAAGACTTCAGTGTCATCCTACCTCTAGCCCGCGTTGAATTCGATGAACGAACAGCAACGAGCGCACTTCTGCCTGGAGGAAATATGATCGGTATGTAGCTAGCCTGGAGGATTGGGAGAGGGAGGGAGCACGGTGATATGCCTGTACACTTCCCACGACAAAGAGGTCGAAAAATATATGTACGAGTGCATCAAGTACTGATACAGGGGTGGTCAACCTCATCGAGACTAGATCTCGAATGGAAATATGTACCGCACCGGTCTAGCTTAAACGAATAAGTGGCACTAGTACCACTCGCTGGTCCTCACAGTACGGAGCCTTGCTTAACTTTCGATTACCACCAGGCTCCGACTCGGACAGATTGCACATGAGCCTCGCAGCAGTAAGACATCTAGTGCGGCTAGTGACGAATTAGAGTACCGCATCGTAGTTGGAGTTGTTGTGGTAGCCCTGAGAGGTTGAAGCTGGTCGAGGATTAGGCGGCGGAGCGCTGAGGGTTCTACAGTCCGTCGGCAAAGTCCGGCTAGCGCCTCGTAGACCCTCGTCAGGGGACGCTCTGATCTTGTTACTTACCAACGCCACCAACTTGACTGTGAGTCCTTGTACTTCTTGTGAAGTAAGACTGAGAACTCAGTCAGTAGGCCAGCAAAACGCATGGCATGGCTCCTCTCCTGCACTACGATATTCTGCTTGAAGTGCTACGACACTGCGACAGCAGCACCCTGTGTGCCCTGATGAGTGTCAGCCGCAGTCTTCACGAGGAGGCTGCAAGATTGTTTCTCAGCGACCCCGTGGTGCTTGGAGAGTGCACCGATCTGGAGTCCGTCATCCGGTTCATCTCCGTCGACAATGGTCGCCGTTTGCCCTACGTCCGTGACCTTGACATTCAGTTGCTTTGGCAATCCGAGGAACTCCACTTGTGTATTGGAGGTATGATCAATCTCCAGCGACTGAATCTTAATGACGCAGAGAACCTCGTCGAAAACCATCCAAAACTGGCCGATGCCTTCGCCGCACTTGAGGGAATCGAGCAGCTCGTTGCACTCAACGCCGGACAGCTAACTTGCGCAATGCTCCGCAACATGCGTTCGCGTCTCCGGAGTGTCCGGCTAACTGGCATTCTATACCTTGGAGATCCGAAGCCGGACCCCGTCGAAGCGCTGTCGGGGATGACGTCCTCCCTGGAAGAACTCGATTGCGCTGTGAACTGGAGCCATACACATTCCAACACTCCGTACCCGGTCTTTCCCAAGTTACGGAAGTTCAGCATCGAAGGCATCCTGTCGCCATCCACTCCTCGATACGCCGCCGCATTTCCCGCTTTGACGCACCTCTCGATAGTGTCGAGGCAAGTCCTCGAATCAGTATGGCGGGAAGCCCGGTTTCTGGCCGACCTCGACCTTCGCTGCATTAATATGGGCCTCAGCCATACTTGGCCGCTTCTTCAAGAGATCCTGGGGGATGCTGGCGATGTCTACAATTTGGGACTTCGCCACCCCGTGCCATGTCTACGCCTGAAGGCTCGCTGGGCTCGTCAAGCAGAGTCCTTGCTATCGACGTTGTTGAGAGACATGCGTCCGCTTCATCTCTCGCTCACTGTGCCGGATCCAAAGAAGGCCGAGGTTCTATCAGGAGGAGAGGAGGATGCACGTGCGCTTGCCTCGATGTTGAGCACACAGTCTGCCGCTACAAGCATTCGATGTCTCGAACTCCACACAACGTCTTCAAGGACTATATGGAGCATGCAACACCGAGCTGCTCCGCTGTCGGGGTTGCTTGTGAGTACACCTTGTTGCAAGTTTGTCGTCCGGACTGATGCGAAACTCACGCAGGAAAGCGTCCTTGTGTCCCTGCGATGGCTGCCGCTGGACACATTGGTCATCCATTGGACTTTAGAGCTTTACACTGATGGGGAGAGAGTGCCGTCGTACCATGTCGAGGAAAGGACTCGCTTCGTACAGGGCCTTTTGGAGCGGGTGCCCTCGTTGAAGACCGCGGAATTGCACTGGCACGTCAGGATGATGGACGATTATATCAACTGGGATGAGCCTGTGGAGGTGGTTCGAGCCGCGAGATCGTAGCGCCGCTCGCCGCTCGCCGCTCGGTAAGGTCTTAGCTATGGAGTTTCAGCTTGAGCTTGGTAGTACTTACATGTTGATCAGCTCGCTCGAGCCACCACCCGAGCATGCCATGGGGCTCGACGAAACTTACTGATGCAATGTAATCAGTACGATGCATCTGTTAGCCTTGAATGTGAATGCAATCTCCGCTCCATCTATTTGTGTTCGACTCACGCTGAAGAATATTCAAACGGTCTTGCAGCTATGCGACCTCTCTCGTTTGAGGCGTTCATCGCCCATATATGCTGGATCGACGCTGCAGAGGAGGGTGCTCGCTTCGTACACGGCGTGTTACACAAGGTTCCCTCGGTTGAGCGCGGCGGTACTGCACGTGTAACGCTTCGAGTTTGATGATGAGAGCCACTGCGAGGACTGGCCCGTGAAGGTGGAACGAGGCGTGAGATCACAGCTTACGGGTGGAAGGGAGCGTCCGGCGATAACAAAATCATGTTGACGAGCTCTTGTGTCACCCGACACATGAATCATCACGAAACGCTCCCTGGTCCTTTGAGCGAGCTTGTACAGATCAGAACAGACCTCAAGTAATGCGCACCTATGCATGCGATCTCGAGTGTAGTATGTGTAACAGAGTTGCCTGTTTGACCATGACGTGCCGGTGTCAAGGTATGACTTGGCCACCGATGAGAAGAAAGAACGTAGCCATCGAGTGCACTCCGAGTCCGCCCTTCCCAACTTCAGCGACTGTAGTAGCACTAGAGCTTGGACTTGACAGCGAGTTGCAGCTGACCAAGCCTGAGCATCTCCTTCGCCTGCTCGCGCAGCACGCGTCGCAAGAGCTTTCCGCTCGCGTTCTTGGGCACTGCGTTGACAAAGTGTACGCCAGCCAGCCGCTTATAGGCCGTCTTTTGGTCCGAGACGTGCTGGTTCACAGTCAGCATGGATCTCTTGGACTCGAAAGATGGAAGCAATTGAGTATCAGCTCACCTTCATGATCGCCTGTCTCATCCTCGACATCTCCTCCGGATTGCCATGTGCACGATCCTGTGCGCTGGGCGAGAGGACCACGAAGGCAAACGGGAGTTCCCCGCTGTATTCGTCCGGGAGCCCGACGACGCAGACGTCGGCAACGTCCGGATGGTCGAGCAGGTGGCCTTCGAGCTCGGACGGGGCGACTTGGAAGCCGCGCACCTTGATGAGCTCCTTGATGCGGTCAACGACGAAGACTTCCTTCTGCTCGTTCATCATCACTTCGTCTCCCGTCCGAATCCACCTGTGAGTTGATAATCATGACTTTCGGTACAGGCTATGTGAGCACGAGGGACGTACCCATCGACGAAGGTCTCTGCGGTGCTATCGTTCAACACTTGATTAGGATTCCCGGCTGCCGGTGCAGTCGACGGAACGGGAGACTCACGCAGTCGGATTATTCAGGTACCCAAGGGACGCAGACGGGGTGCGCAGGTGTAGCTCTCCGGGCTCGTTGTATCCAGCAAGCGATCCGTCCGGCTTCACGAGTCGCGCGACAATACCGGGAAGGAATACGCCCGCACTACCCGGCTTGCCTACTCTTCGGTCGCGTTGACAGAATGTGATCCCTGTGGCGGTTTCGGTCATGCCTGCAAGATGGTCTCAGGTGGTAGCCGTCGCTGGATTGAAGACGAGTCGAAGGCGACGAACCGTATCCTTGGCCAATAGTGCAGTCAGGGAGGATGCGCACGAGGCTTTCCTGAAGCTCGGCAGTGAGCGGGGCGCCGCCACATTGGAGGAAGTAGACCGAGCTCAGGTCGTAGTCCTTCACAATAGGACTCTAGGTGAGGGTAAGGCCGAGCTTTAGCTGATCGTGGTGGAAGACAGGGACGCATACCTTGCACAGCAGAAGAACCTGAGGAGGTACAACACTAGAACCTGAGTGAGTTCAGCGGACCTCGTGTCTATGGCAGGGAAACGCACCAAAGATGGGTGACTCTATACCGCCGAATACTTTGCAGTGTCCGCTCGAGTGTGAATTTTGGAGATACGACAACAGTGCTCTGACATGCACCAAAAGAAATCAGCGCGGGCAATCATCCTAACGAGCGACAACGAGTTACGCCAAAGAATATGCTCCCAAAGAGTATTTTATGCATCCCATATGCATCTGTGCAAGTATCGTCAAGACACGATGCCCATTCAGAGACGCTAGCTTACGGTGGAATGGGAGAACTGAATCCTTGTGTCAACATTAACTTCCGATGAGGCAGGGCGCAAGGTGACGTACTGGCCAAGGAGACACTTCCCGGTCTATAGAGCTTGCGTTCCATCGGTACAGTCTCGTCATTCAGTCGCAGGTACTGCGCGATCTGCACGACATTGACGTTAATACTGTAGTGCGGGATCATGACGGCCTGCAGTCGATGAACGTTTTCAGATCAATACGTTCTGGCAGAGCGACTTCGAAGGTGGCTGAAGTACTGACCTTAGGTTTCCCAGTAGTACCGCTCGACAAGAGGAGTAACGCGAGCTTTGTCCTCGCCTCGCCCGGTCCCAGGTGCGGCGGCGTAAATTGCTGCACCTGCCCCAGCCCGAATTTGACGAGGTCCTGAATGTTGCTGTATGGCGAGCCTGCCAGGGGCTCGAACAGCACGATACGGTCAGAAGGGATCCCGACGGCCTGCGCTCCCTCGAGAGCGACGAGCAGCATCGAGGGGTGCGCGATAAGCATGCGAGCCTTGACCAGTCGCAGCTGGTACGTCAACTCCTCTGCGGTGTACATGGGGTTAGAGGTGCTGTGGAAACGGATAGTGTCAGACGCAGATGAAGACACATCGTTGATTGGAAGCTTACGAGACAACCCCGCCGAGCTTTTGCACGGCCCTAAGAGATGACTATCAGCAATGCAAGCAATTTCCTGGGCTGGTTGGGTCCACGACGACCTACCATAAAGCGACAACGTAATCTCCAAGTAGTTTGTTTCAGCAACTACATACTGAGGAATGTGTATGCTCCACCGCTTACCCACGTGGTTCGGACTGAAGATGCACACTGGTGCAAGACTAGTGAGCCAAGTGGCAAGCCTAACACCACCGACGTCGCGACCCAACACTCACCGACATCGTCGTATCCTTGACAAGTACAGCACATCCTTAGCAAACGCCTCAAGATGTGACTAGCCACCAACCTATGTTCCAGTTAATCTTGAGCGCGTTGGCCAACCCGTGTATGCGAGCGCGTAACTAGCAACAAGCCAATCGACGTCAGCATCCCATTACTTCACTCAAACCACTCCTCATGGACTGACCTCGTCTGACCCGATTTCCCTCCCGGTCGCCTCCTCAATAAGCACAGGCCGCTGCCCGTACCACTGCGGACGCGTTGGATGCTGTCCATCCAGGATGAACTGCTCGATCGTCAAGTCGTCCTGTACCGGAGGCATGGGGCCCCCGGCGCCGTGAATCTCACCGACAGTCATGATAGCAAGAATAGCGGGCGACACGCTGACGACTTGAAAGCCGTCGGGTGAGCGCGGGACTGTTGGACACGACACTAGTGCTGCCGTACTTATGTGCGGCGGCAAGCGCGAGAAGCTCCCTATTGAGCTGCGCTCACTCGGACGGGGTCACGCCCTACAAGATGCGGACCGGGCGACACGCCGGCCGTGCAGAAATACCCCGACAGGGCTATGTGAACTCTGAGGTCAATGTGACGAAATCTGTCAGGCGTCGTATGCGCTGACGTGCGCGAGGCGTCGAGGCTCGTGAGAGCAGTTACGACATTCCGAGAGATTGACGCAGCCGCAAAATGTTGCGGGCACTACAAAAGTTTGACCCGCCCTGACCGTAGAGGTGCGGCGTAGCGGGGACTGCTTCTTGAGGCCGACGATTCTGCGGAAACACTCGACTCCCGAACTCCCGGGTTCTGCGAACGTCATTTGGTTTTGAGATGAATAGGATTAGTGGCTTACCGGGTTGATCCACACATGTATACTGTGTTGAATTGACCATCGGGCTGCAGAGCCAGGGCGCCACTTGCGCGAGGATAGAAACGATGTAATCAAGCATCCCTCCATCCAGGCAGTACAGCAATCCAAACCATCTACCGCCAGGTCCTTGCGGTCGCAAGACGTCAGCCAAAATCCAGCGAAACCACTCGCAGCAGGATGACTCACAACTTAAAAGCATGTAACCCGTATCCGAATCCGCATGTGTGTCGTGATCCGCTCACAGCTTCGCCCGGCCCTTCTTCGCGTCCGGCTGCACCAGCTTAATCCTGCCCGCCGCCAACCCCTCCCTCAATCGATCCCTTAAGAGCCTCCGGAGTAGCTTCCCGCTCGGGTTCTTCGGCACGATGTCGATGAACTCGATGCCCGCGAGCCACTTGTACTGCGTCTTGTGGTCCGACACGTGCTGTACGCGTTACACCAGGTCAGCCTTTCAGGTGGACAGAAGAGGGGAGGAGAGGACGGAGACGGACCTTGAAAATGCTCTGCTTGACGCGGTCCTCCTCCTTCGGGTCCTGCGCGACGCGCTTGCGCACCTCCTCGTGCAGCGAGACGAACGCGAACGGCAGCTCGCCGCTGTACTCGTCTGGCGCGGCGACGACGCAGACGTCCGCGATGTCCGGGTGGTCGAGGAGGTGTCCCTCCAGCTCCGCGGGGGCGACTTGGAACCCGCGCACCTTGATGAGCTCCTACAGATCGGTGCCGCTCAGCAAGAATCGCGGGCAGAATTCGAGAAGAGTCGAACGAACCTTGATACGGTCGACGATGAACAGGTCCTTCTTCTCAGTCACGTACCCCTCGTCGCCAGTGTACACCCAACCGTCCTTGAACGTCTCCGCGGTCGCCTCCGGGTTGTCCAGGTACCCGAGCGCCATGCTCGGGCCGCTCACAACGAGCTGGCCCTGGTCCCCGATCCCACCCCACGTCCCGTCGGGCTTCAGGATGCGGCACGCAGTACCGGGAATCAGTCGCCCGGCAGAGCCAGGTGTGCCGACGCGCGTGTCGAGCTGTGGGAAGGAGAAGGTGGTGCACGTCTCGGTCATGCCGTAGCCCTGGCCGATCCCGCTGTTCTTGAGGATGCGCGCGACCTGGTTCGTGAGCTCGGCGCTGAGCGGGGCGGCGCCGCTCGTGAGCATCTTGACGTTGCTCAGGTCGTAGTTCTTCACTGCGGGGTGCTACGGGACGTGGTCAGAAACCTCGAGGCTGTGAGCATAAGGAAACGTACTTTGCAGAGTAGGACAATCATGGGGGGAACGAGGCTGCGAGCGATCTTCAGTCAGGCAGACTCCGCCTATGAGAGCACACGGAGACATACGAAAGATGTGTCGCGTTATAGCGCTTGATGCTCTTGAGCATGTTCTCGAAGTTGAAGCGAGATACGATGGCAAGCGATATCTGCATTGCTCGTGAGCACCAGCACACGTGAGAGGCGAGGTCTCACGCACGCCGCAGAACATGTAGAAGTGCAAGCTGACGACGATACCATAGATGTCTGCGCTCACCCGGGGTCAGCACGATTCGGGCTAAGGCGTGTAGCAGAGAGGGAGACACATACGATAGAATGGCAGCACTGGCGGTCGAGATGAGCACGCGCACAAGCAGAGCAGTTCATGGGCGTACCTCCGAGAGCAACGTCTCCAGACCGATAGAGCTTCTGGTCGTTCGGCTTGCCCCCATCCCGTGTATCGGCATACTGCTTCATCTGGATGCAGTTGGCAATGACCGCATAGTGAGGGATCATGACCGCCTTCGGCCGGCCGGTGGTTCCGCTGGAGAAGAACAGGAGCGCGAGCTTCGTCTTGCCCTCGCCGGGCTTCAGCCGCGGCTCTACATATCGCTTTGGTTGCAAGAGGCCCTCCTTGATGAGGTCGCTGACGGTGAGGTGGTCGTCGCCGGGGACACGGTCGAAGAGGACGACGCGGTCGTCGCGGATGCCTGCCTTGCGCGCGGCTTCGAGGCCGACCTGCAGGGAGTCGGGGTGCAAGAAGAGGAGGGTGGCCTTGGCGGTCTGGATCTGGTAGACGAGCTCATCGGCAGTGTACGAGGGGTTCGCGCCGCTATTTCCGAATGCTTAGGGATGAGGCGACTGGGTAAGGAGAAGGAGACGTACGTGACAATTCCTCCGACACGGTGTGTACCCCTGGTGTTGCAGACAGTGTCAGATACTAGACGTGTGCTCAGAGGGGGCTGCACTGTACCAGATGACGATGGGGTAGTCTGCGGAGGCGATGAGCTGCGCGTCGACGGGGTCAAGAGGAAGAGTACTCACCGACGTGGTTGGGACCAAAGACACAAGCTTCGCGGGAGGTCAGTCTGGATCTGAGGGAAGTCTCAGGGTTGAGCACGCACCAACGTCGTTGTTTCCTGCGCAGCTCTGTCAGTCTCCTCGAACCGCACGTCCACGACAAACTCACCGAAGTTCCAGCGGATGTGCAGCGCGTTGGCCAGACCCCACACGCGGGCGCGCACCTACGAACGCACACACAACGCCGACCGTTGTCCCGTCAGCGCCCGCCCGAGCTCTCCTCCGCCCACCATGCTCTCCTGCCAGCAGTGGATAGCGGCCAGACTTCCCATATCGAAACTCACCTCGTCGGCTGTGACCTGTCTTCCTGTCGCGTCGTCGATAAAGTAGGCCGGATTCCTATGGTGGAGGGCTTCGCCGCCGAGCGGATGGTGCTGGTCGAAGAAGAACTGGGGGATGGTCACGTCGTCCGGGATGTGCGCGAGAGGCCCACCGTCGCCGTAGATTGTCGGTACGTTGCTCGCTGCCATGCTGGAGGAATGGACGAGGAACAGAAAGTCAAAGTTGGCGGCGGAAAGCAGGCTTAAATATGTACGACACGAGACAGCCTGTCCCCTTTCCCCCTCCCCCAGTTTCAAGATACCATCCAGTCCAAATGCACCTTCCTGCCGGTGGTCACGGGAATTCTGCCAGGGGTCAATTTCTTGATCTCTGCGTCGTGCGATGCGCCTCTCGCATCACGGATATACGTTCTTCTTCAGCACGGTCAAGAGGTAGCCGGATGCCGGCACCAATACATCCTTGATACATCCTAAGTCTAACAACATCCGCTCGCCACTGTAACGTGCATAGGATACTATGCAGATACGTACATACAGATATATCCTCAAGCTCTCAGTATCACCCTCAAGGACCAATGAATCGCATCGTGAGCACCTATGCCGTGAGTTGGACCATGAAGTGTTGATACAGTAAGTACTCATGATGGCCAAGATCGAGTACAGCGAACTGTCTAATGTTTTCACTTCCGAGCCTCTGGTGGGACACATGAGACCGCCACAGGAGGCCACAGGGCGCGCGTGCGGAGGAGCTGCGGGTACCTGCGGGAACCGGGGCAGCGGGAGGGCATGCCAAAGCGCCCAAAGGTGCTGACTAAGCTTCGACCACATCATATTAAGAACAAGGCTCTTGTTCAACAACTTGATCATGAAGTTGTCGCCCTTGTGTTGAAGTTCAACGCGAATTTACCTTGACACCCACCACGAACTGTCGGGCTGAAGTCGGGAACTTGGGTAAGGCTCTTTTGCGAAAGGCATACAGGACCGCGGCCGACAATATGCTGTCAAAGTCACTGGCGACCTTGTTATCCGTGCTCCTCCCGCGTCCAGGTTCACGGCATGCAGCTCCACCGAACACTGAACGACTCACTTGCCCTTCGTATACGTAAGTCGCTGTGAAGTTGCCCAAACAGCTCATTGACCTGCATTATCTTCAGGCTGGAGGACCTAAATGTCGATGTCTTCCGCCTCATCGCACTGCAACTCAACATCAGTACTCTCGAGATTCTTGCATCATGCTCACATAGGCTCCGCAAACTATCCGCCCCCATTTTGTTTTACTACTGCAGGGTAAACAGCATGTACGGGTGCACCTTCCCTCCCTGTACCATTGAACCTTTCGTGCGGTAAGTTACTCGGTTCTCTACCAATTACTTCGCTGAAGGTGTAATGCAGACATCTAGTTCATTATGGTTCGTTTGACGAGCCTGACTATATCGACCATTTTCCGAGGCTCCTCGACCGCTTCCCCGCCTTGAAGTCCGTCAAGATCGACAGTAGCGAGTGTGGCGTTCCGTGGCCTTTTTTGAAGGCTTGCTTTGCACGCCCTCACATCGCTTCGATTACGATCGGTGAGGACGCAGACTTCCTGGAGGTCTCCCCGTTCCCAGAAGATCAGCTTGCGACGACTTCTATCCGCATCGCAGAATTCCAGTATGTCACGCCTCCGTTTCGAGAGTACCGTCACGGGGAACTACGCCGAGACTTTGACTTGGAGGATGCTCTACCTAACGAAAGCAGGAGCCTGTCTGCTATCCTCCTGAGAATGAACGAAACTGTGGAGCGCCTCTCATTGCCAATGGAGACGGCGCCTTTGCAAGCTATGGCTGAAGTCTCCTGGCCTCAACTGCGAGAGTTGACGCTCCAGGGGAACTACGTCGACACTGCCCACACCCTTCTGGTGCCGGTATTTCTTAGGCGGATCCCAAATCTTTGGAAGCTCAGCATCCTGGCATCCCGACCGTCGGATGTACCCCGTGCACCAACGTTGGGGTATGGCGAGTCGGGAGCAACATCAGCTGCCTCTGACAGTGTCCTTTCCCCTCACGCCGCGTTGGCCGAATTGCGGTCACTCACCATCGCTGATCCCGATCCGGAAGACGACATCTTCTCCACACACTTCCCTCACCTCACGCATCTATCCCTCCGTGACTGGCGCCGTTACTATTCACGTAACGGCTATAGAAGACGGCACCAACCACCCATCCAGCAATTCCTCACGGCGACAGAGAGCCTGTCCATCCTGAAGCGCATGTGTGCGCCTTCCCTTAGGAGCTTGGAGCTAGTCTACATTGCCGATGACTCGGAAGACGAGCTACTTTCCTACATCTGCGGCTCTTTCCCCGAGCTATCAGAGCTCCAACTCCATCGGTATCGACAGGATAGAAACGCAACAGTTCCACACGTACGTGCTTCGTTCTGTATCTCATTTGGACATATCAAAGTGACCGTACTAATGGGATTGCGCAGACACACATCGCACGTCTGCTGCTTGTGGCAAAGTCGCTTCAGGTCGTCCGCCTCAACCTTGACTTTCAAGATGACCACGGAGCGTACTGCCCTGTGCCGGCGGTTCGGGATCAGTGGTACCCCATATTCAAAGCACGGGGTTGGGAGCTCGTCGACATATTAGAAGCATGCCCGCGGCTGGAGTACCTAGGCTTGCTCTATCACGGCATTCCGGCCCCTTTGTGGGTCGAATTCCATCCATCACGGTGTGCCGAGCCTCGTTATGTTGAAGAGTGTACTCGGTTGAGCGCGTGCGTCGCTCGTCTACTCTGTTTCAACTCATACTATGCTGAATTGCCGCGATCTGCAGGGATTCGAGCCCTACTCCTATGTGTGGATGCGACTACTTGGTTGAGGATAATCTCCTGGACGTGTGTGTATCTCCCTTATAGTATCATCATTCAATTGACATTTTCAGGAAAACAGTGCCATATCTCTGTGTACGTGTAGGTGTTACGAGGAAGGGAATACCTATGTACGATTACGGTGCTGTGCGCCGCCTGAGAAGCAACCTGGTCAGAATAGACGGCCTGATGCACTCATACTTTGCCGGATTCGAGTTGGGCGCCATTCTCAGCGTACCATCTTGTCCGTCCTCCAAACGGCTCCCCGTGGTCGAAGGCGATTGGGCAAGCTTGCAGTGGTGTTCTCCGATCGCGACGGTACTGTGATGTGTTCAACCGCCTGATCCCCTCGCTTCTGCTGTGATTCCACTCGCGCTACACCGTCCTAGCGTTCCAGGAGCAAGCTATCGAACCCGCGCACGCCAGCGCGCAATAACGCCAAGCTGGAGACCATCCTACAACTCACTATGGAGCATTACCGGCCGTCGATTTTGCCATCCCTGGAGGAGCTCGGTATCGACATCCAGCCAGCGGCGCCGCTCGCAATTCCGCGGCCGCCGCAAACCGACTTCGACGCCGCAAACTCGCTGTCGACCCACCATAACCTCTTCTATAGATTCCTGACCAGGATGAGCTGGTCTCCAGGAGACGTCGTTCCAGACCGTCTGAACGAGGTCATTGTTCCGCGGAAAGTCTTCAAGCCGCACAAGTCACTGGCGGCGTGGCGGCGTGGCCGCAACCGCTGCCGCGTGCGAGTCTATGGTCACTGACACGGCGGAAGAAATTGTTGCGCATGTTCCGGGGCACTTGGATGCGCCAGGGCTTGCTGCTGTTGACGTACTGTGGACAGGCCTATCAAGAGGCGTCGCAAGGACCCTGTCATGCAGCCTGAGGCCGACTTCGTGCCTACAGAGTGGCTTCCACGAAATCTTTGACCGTAACGCGCAACTTGTGCCACTCAGGCCCTGTGGTGATGCGTATTCGATGGAAGATCGAGCGCACTTGGCAGGTTGATGTGACAAAAGAATGTCTCTGCAATGACATGCAAATTGTTGGTCAAGAAGGACTCATTTTCCCTGCAAACGCTTTGTAGGGCATGAAGTGGGCTGTACAAAGCATTGAGACTGCTCTCAGGATGTAACCGAGCCCTCAAAGGACGTTACGTTCAGGCACTGACTCTTGACAATATGCTGCACGCTGCACGGCGAGTGTACACGAAAATGCGGAGGCAGAGGGAGGAGGATAGAGGGGCGTAACAATGGTTAATTGCGAGCGAAGCGAGCATCCCCGGTTAGAGCCCTCGCGTTGACACTTCCCCGGAACAAACATGTACAAATTCTACGCGGCGCACCTATATTTGGTATTGAAACAATCCAGCGGGTATTTGTCCCTTGCATCCTATGAGAGTCCATTCAAAATAACCCATCAAGTAGTG
>ML211485.1:0-24668 GCA_004369055.1 Polyporus arcularius HHB13444
GAGGAGGAGGAGGAGGAGGAGGAGGAGGAGGAGGAAGATGGCAGCAGACAGATGAGGAGGAGGGTTTCTAGATCTGCTTAGGCTGGTAGACAAGTTGTATGTCGTCTGGAGCAGTGATCAGCCGCCGGACCCAGGCCCGCCACGCGAACAGACGTCATATGTACCTGCTTGTAGAGCTTACACTGCAAGAGTTAAAGTGCTCTGATGTGCATAATCTGTCGCTACTTAAGTACTTATCTCACGTCGTAACAACTTGCGGCGTCCACGCTTTTTCGTCCGGCTCATCTTGCTCCCGCGCAAATCCCTCGTCGAACTTCGTCAATCAGGAGCCCGGATACTACAGCAGAGGAGGCACATAAGGCCGCAAGATCATCCATTGAGGTGTGGGAGCTTATGAAATACGACACTATTGGTACAAAAGCGCAAGGTAATATACGACGAGGAAAGCGGGACAGCGATATCAATAGAGCGCAACGCTCCAGGCCTACGACGTCACTGCAGCGAACGTAAGTCAACATCCCAGCGATCGACAACACACGACACGTACTGTAGCTCGCGGGGTCGATGTGGTCTGGCAGCTCGGGTACTGCGACCTCGAACCGAGACTGAATTGCAGCCATCACCTGCTGGTCGCTCTCGGACGAGACGAAAGTGATGGCGAGACCCTTGGTACCGAACCGACCGGCACGACTGAGGTAGAGGATTAGAAGCGGCCATGTACTCGAAATCCACGTCAACTTACCCGACACGGTGAAGGTAGCTGTCGGCGTCAGGCGGGCAATCGTAGTTGACTACGATGTTGACACGCTCGACGTCGATACCACGACCGAAGATGTCGGTAGCGACGAGGATGCGCTTCTCAAAAGCCTTGAAAGCGGTATAGCGCGAGATTCTGAATACCAAACGTGAGTATCAGCGAGCACAGGCAAAGGATCGACATGTTATGACTCCGGCAAGACGTCTTGGTGTCAAGACTCGGCATCAGATACCACGGACAGTATGAGCGTTCCGAACAACATTTGATCGGTGTCTCGACGGGTAAGGTACCACGGAGCTAGAACATGCGACAAGAGGCTAACGCACCGTTCCTCCTGTGCGAGGCCGGAGTGGATCGCGATGCTTGGGAAGTTGCATTGCACAAGAAGCTTGTCCAACTCAATGGCACGAGCAACCGACTTCACAAAGATGACAACCTAGATGAGGAGTGAGTACAGAAAGTACAATCTGACCCACCACGTATACTGACCTGGTTGAACTCCAGAGTGTCAAGGAGCTCGTTCAGCTTCCTGTTTTTGCCGACTTCCTCGAGCTTCACGTAGTGCTGCTGAAGGCCGTGCAGGGTGAGCTTCGTCTCATCGTCGACGAAGATCTCAAGGGGCTGAGGACGCGCGTGAGAACACATAGCAGACAACAAGTGGTGAATACGTACATTGGCCATGAACTTCTTGCAAGTTATCCGGATATCCTTCGCAAGCGTGGCCGAAAACATCATGACTTGCTTGTGGTGAGGCGTCGCCCGGAAGATCTCTTGAACGTCGCGTCTCATGTCTAGTGGACGGTGGCGAAGATGGTAAGATGACGTTGTACGTATAACGGAGCAAAAAGGCACGAAGGAAGAACAACGGCCAAGGTCGACCAAAGGCGCTGTCGAGCAGGACTTGCAGAGCAACTTGGCGTGCGTCGTCGACAAGAACGACCGCTGCCTCGGGCTGTTGGAAGTGTCGATGCTTCGTCCGCTTCTTCTCGCCAACACTCCGCACATCCGACAACACCACAACCAAAACCACGGAATCCACAGTAACCGCCGAACCAGGGTCCAGTCCGTCGCAGGGGGTCGCTGAGCGCCCGGGCGCCGCAGAGCGAGACTGGCGTGGATGCGGAAACCCGAGAAGGTCGACGCCGAGGGACATAAACGAGGCACGAATGATGACGGGACGCCGAAATTCGCATGAGACTAACCAAGCTGTTCGAGCATTTTGTCGCACTCGTCCAGAATGAAATGCTTGACTTTGGAGGCGTCGAGGACCTTGTCTCTGACGAGGGCGTTGAGTCGACCCGGGGTGGCGACCACAATGTGAGGGCACTTGCTCTTGTCGCGGAGGAGGTCGGCGTCCTTGACCACCGGAGTACCACCGAAGAAGGTGCTGACACGAACGTCGGGCATGTACTTGGCGAAACGAGTGTACTCGTTCTTGATCTGGAATGCAAGCTCCCGGGTGTGGCACAGCACGATGACCGACACCTCGCCGTTGACCGGCTCGAGCTGCTGGAGGGTCGCCAAGACGAACACCGCCGTCTTTCCGTGACCAGACTTCGCCTGGCACAGGACGTCCATTCCAAGAACCGCTTGGGGAATACACTCCTGCTGGACTGCAGATGGAGTTGCGTCAATCAATGTCCCCAGAAACGCGAGAACTTGCGGTGGACACAAACCTTCGGATGGATGCTCGAAACCAAGGTCACTGATTGCTCGCAGCAGTTCGGGCTTCAACAGGAAATCCCTACACGAAGACGCGCGTCAACACCCCTGAGCCACCCAGACATCGCAGCTAACTTGACGCACCTGAACCCTGTCGAATGGATGCCCGAAAAGTTCTTTTTGTCCTTTTCACCCTCACCGTCGGCGACCGGCGCTGTCGTGGAGACAGCGCCATTGGCCGCCGCCGTCGCTGGAGCACCGTTCGTGACCACGTCATGCTCGTCCTCGTAATCGATAAGTTCCTCGTTGTCGTGTGCGCTCATTGTTGCTGCCAGCGGTAGGAAAGTGAAAAGAAGGAAGCTAGAAGAGAACTAGGATAAGGCGAGGTGGTGGTGGTTGGGAGAAAAAGGACGACGCGCGGAAGCGGCGCGGCGCCAAAGCAAGGACCTTGAGCGCACGGACCCCAGTCACGCATCGGGCGTCACGAGAGTTTGGAAATTGGCAGTGGCCCGGGCCGCATGTAGAACGTCGACCAAGTTCATGATCACTTCATACACTTCATGTGTTCTTTCCATCTCTGCTACGCTTGAAACTGAAAGTCCTGTGAGCAACGGAGCCCCGTAGGCTCGTCCAGAGTGCGCCTCTCGACGCGCGTCCGAGCTGCCGAATTTGTAATGTGTGTGCGGACGTTCGGAAATATAATGCTTTTCGCCGTCCGGCCGACCGTGCACTCCAACCCTCCCTCCTTCCATGAAACACACGCGCTGAAGGGCAGCCGCGGTCTGAGCCTATGCAGACCTCCAAGAACCCGGGAGCATCTTCGTCGCAGCCCACTCCAGTCAAGCCCACTATGCCTCAGCAAAGTTATCCGTTCTGGTGAGCTATTCCCGTAAAGCCGACGAGGTGGTTGTGCTGACTCTCGCTCGAACGTGGAGGCTTGGAGGTGAGCTACAGCTCCACAGATGCACGAGAATGACGGTTTACAACGATGTGATGCGTGTTGGGTTACAGGTGCCGGGGCGACGAGTGAGTAAAGCGACTTTTCTCCTCCCGATCGATTGCCTCATTATCCCTTGCATCCGTTTCCAGTGGCCGCATGCTGCACACATCCTCTGGACCTGACGAAAGTGTGAGTCCTTGAATCTTGCACGACCGTCATCCGGGCGTTTCCGACAGGGGGGAGGAATGGGCGTGAAGCAGCCGCGCGAGGTGACCTTTCGAGTCATTCGCTTTCTGATCTGAGGCGAAAAGCAATTCTTTTTACCGGCGCGCTATGAAGCGAGACATGTGAAAGTGAAATCTTGAAGGGCAAAACTGTGGACTTGGAAAGTCGGCAGCGCGGCGCAGTCACCCGTCCCTGTGTTACAGTACATTTGCCCATCATGCATAGGATTGGAACCCCCATTTTCCTATGCATCATGGGTAAGTTTACTGTACTGGTATATGTGTCGACCATTCGCCCGAGAATCCTGCCCTGTCGTACAACGCGGCAAGCATGAGTCTAATTCACCTCCGAGATACACAGTCGGATGCAGACTATCCACTCAACCAACGGCGGTCCCATACGCCCGTCGACGCTCTCAATCCTTCGAACGACCGTCACCGAAACTGGCTTCAGGAGTCTCTACACTGGACTCTCTGCCTCTGTCATGCGACAAATGACGTACTCCCTCGTTCGTCTCGGTGCATACGAGAAGATGAAAGCGCGCCTGTCCAAGGACGGGCCGGCGCCTGCTAGCCATCTCTTCCTTGCGGCGATGGTCGCGGGTGGCCTCGGCGGTATGGCTGGAAATCCGGCGGGTAGGTTGGCAATTAGACCCGAAGAAAGCTGGCATTGACCCCATCCGTCAGATATACTTCTAGTCAGGATGACCAGCGACTCCGTCCGACCTCCAGAACAGAGGTACAACTATCGTAACGCTGTCAGCGGCTTGGTGACCCTGGTCAGGGAGGAGGGGGTACACGGTCTGTTCCGCGGGATAGGCACCAACCTGGTACGAGCACAGTTGTTGTATACAGTGCACGAGCTGACCAGCTCCTCTAGACAAGAGCTGTTCTCATGAACGTGAGTACATAGAATTGAGTATATTGGCCCGGTTCATGGCTCTCACCGAGGTTTCCTAGGGCTCTCAGGTTGGATCGTAAGTCTGCAAGTCTGCTGCGTCCTGGTCGGTGCTTACATTCATCGTCAGGTACGACCTCTTCAAGCAAATGCTACTGCGGAATAAACTTCCACTCGTTGACTATCAGCTGCAAGACGGCTTGCTGTTACATTCTATCGCCAGCGTGTTGGCTGGTACATTCGCTACAAGTACGACTCTCTCTTTAGAGAGCAAGGACGGACACTCATTACTTTCCAGCTGTGACAGCACCTGCGGACGTGCTACGATCTAGACTCATGGCGGCGGTGAGTATTTTGTGTTTTCTGCAGGGTGGTCCGGTGCACTGAAAGGTTCTCGCACAGCATGGTAAATCGCATCCGATAGAGGTCCTAACCACGGCGCTCCGCGAAGAAGGCCCTCGGTTCCTATTCAGGGGTTGGACACCTGCGTTCATCCGTTTGGGACCCAACACTGTTCTCATGTTTGTCTTCTTCGAGGTGTGTGCCATTCCCCTTAGGCTCCGATCCAGCGTATACTCACACATCCTACAGCAACTGAAGAAGGGTTGGAGAGTTCTCTTCCCTGCAGACTATGTCCTCTAGACGCTAACGGACTTGTCATATCATTATTTGTTTCCGAGAAGACTTCAGCTCGTAGACTAGACGGATCGTAGAAGACCGATAGATCAGAGCTTACACTATTACCCGTCGTATCTAGTTACCCTCATACTCTCATGCACATGTCATCCACACTGCACTTATCTTGAGTCTTTATTTATGCATTCCGCCAGAGCCTGCACGATGGTTGACGTCCGCTGTTTCCGTAACGCAACTTCCTGCAAACGGCCGAGTTCCTCTGGTCTGCTTGAGCTTGAGCCGGAGCAGCCTGTGCGGCTGTGCCGTTAGATGGTCACATGATCACGCCGCCAGATACCCGATCGCGTTTTTCTTGAAACCTCCAGCGCTTGTTCGCCGAGTACTTATCCCCTCACACTGAACCTTGGACCTTTCCACATAACACATAACCAAAGGCTTGCGCGGACTTCTGACCTGGGAACTCCTACAAACCAACCGTAGTAAACACTCAAATGGAAGCGTTCCATCTGCTCTCTCGCGGAGGTGCGAAGTTTGACAAGTCGAAGTTCAAATCCGACGTAAACTTGTTCAATGTACGTCTGGGTATGCCGCAAACTTCTAGCGGATATCTCACTATGAATGACAGGGAAAGAAGAGCAAGGCAGCCAATGCGTCGACTTCTGCGCGTGCACCAGAGGGGGAGCTCCCACCGGAGCTGGACTTCTTCAAGTATGCACAGGGTGGACAGGGGAAGCGAAAAGCGTCCGAGCCCAACGGAGGCGCCGATGCTAAGGGGAAGAAGCGGAGGGTAGAAGAGGACGAGGATACAGAAGACGAGGACGCGGACGAGGCGGAGCAGGCTGCGGAGGAGGACGATCCGCCCATGCCTCGGCACCGGGTCACGACGAAGGGAAACAACGTTCCCGAGCATGTGGAGACATTTGAAGCTCTGCGCGAGCGATATAACATACCCTCGCGTCTTCTGCAGAACATCGCGCAGAGTGGGTACAAGCGACCAACGGGCATACAGTCGCATGGAATTCCTATACTCTTGGAGGTGCGTCTCCCCTACATTCCAGTCTCATGGGACGGATTTTGAGCATTGAGCAGCATCGTGATCTCGCGGCCATCTCTCCTACCGGTACTGGTAAGACTCTCTCCTACCTACTCCCTGTGATGTCAGCTCTGGGTGCCCCCGCCGCGAGCTCGAAGTCAAATCCAGGGTCGGGTGTTCGCGCCCTCATCCTGGCACCCACGCGAGAATTGGCGCACCAGATACATAACGAGTGCCTCAAGCTCGCGCAGGGGCGAAAGTGGAAGATAGTCCTTTTCAGCAAGGCGACGGCGGCGACACTGGCTGACAAGAAGGTGCGCGAGAAGATCGGTGAGTCTGAGAGTATATAATAAGACGAATATGGTTTGAGCCCTTGACCTATCAGACCTGATTATCAGCACACCGCTGCGACTTGTCGCGTCGCTGCAGGCGGGCAATCTCGAGCTCAATAAGTGAGTATATTTGTAGCATATATTGATTCTCTGCTCTTACGTTGCGTGCGCAGTGTCAGGCATATCGTTCTCGACGAGGCAGACCGCATGCTCGACGCTGAGTTCCTGGAGCAAGTGCAGGAAGTCATCGCAGCGTGTACGCATCCCGAAGTACAGAAGGCTGTCTTCAGTGCGACGCTCCCTGCCAACGCCGAGAAGGTTGCCATGTCTATGCTTCGTGACCCAATACGGGTCGTCGTAGGCCTGAAGTAAGTCGCACCTTACACGAACGACTCCGCTTCTCACAACCACCTTCAGGGACACGCCTCTTCCGCTCATCGCCCAATCCCTCACCTACGTCGCTGATGACCAGTCGAAGCTGCCAACACTTCTGCAATATTTGTCACAACCCTACAACCCCCCTGTACTCATCTTCGTCTCATCACAGCCGAGGGCTACGTCCCTGGCGGAAGAACTCGTTATAAGCGGTGTGCCTAACGTTGACTGTCTGCATGCTGGGATGACGATGAAGGAGCGCGAAGACGCCGTCTCGCGTATGCGCCGCGGAGAAAGCTGGGTTATGGTCAGCACCGAGGTGATGGCTCGTGGCATGGACTTCAAGGGTGTCCGAGAGGTCATCAACTACGACTTCCCGCAGAGTGTCCAAAGCTATATTCACCGCATTGGTGAGTCGCATGAGTCACTGGACAATGCAGAAGCTACATGTATCCACATCAGGTCGTACTGGGCGCGCTGGAAGGGAGGGGAAGGCCATTACATACTTCACAAACGAAGATGCACCGTTCCTTAAGACGTAAGTCGTTCAGGATCCACTACTCCGTGGGGCGTAGTCAACCACACTGACTATGCCGCAACAGGATCGCCAATGTCCTATTGCAGTCGGGATCCACCGTTCCGGAGTGGATCTTAAAGCTTCCAAAACCTTCGAAGATGAAGCGTCGGGAAATGGGCAAGGTCAAGCGCGCAGAGGCGGTCAACAATGCAAGACGCATCGGACGGAGCGATGCTATCAAGAAGAGGCAAGTGTCTTGCCCCAAGTTGTCGAGGGATCTGTCAACTCACGTCTCATCACAGGGACATGGTCGCTGCTTCGAAGCGTCGAAAGGCGAAGGAGACACAAAGCAAAACCGATGGAGCCACATCGTCACCTCACGCAGACGGAGCAGACGGCGAGTCGGCGTGAAGTTATGAGCGTACGCTCTGATACCATGCGTACCCCCAACGTACGTCCATCCGCTCTGTGCCCTCAAACCCGCACGTTGGTGGGGTGTCCTGCTGCGTGCTGGCAGAGAGCTCCGTGCAGGAGCGACGGTGATCACAACAGGTACCGGGTGGCACATCCGAATTGGGAGGAGGAGGAGGAGCTCCGCGTATCCGGTTCTCAGGACGCACTTTACGTGGTTATGATGTCGACGATAGGATCGATGTAGGACAGGTAAATGAAGCTGCGTCCTTCTGGGTGCGATCCACATTGATGAGTGGCACAAATTCCCAGGCGCGCTTTCCACATAGCAAGCCGAGTGAGAAGCTGGTTCTTCTTCAGCATGACACATTTGGAATGAAGGGCCCGCGACGTGCCTGTTGGTGACAAGGACGATGTGCGGGGTTGTGCATCATTCGACAACATTGCACCAACGGCAAGGTTTGCACGGACAGTCTTCCCCGACTCGGTGCGGGGGCGCCGAATCTGCGGCATCTTCTTGTTGCGAATCTGGCGGCGTTCACCTCTGCCGGTGAATGAATAGTGCCCAGCGGGGATACACAACGCACACATAACCGCAAGAAACGTCGGTGTGGCCACAAATGATGCGTCGGCCGTTGTGGTCCAATGTGGACGACACCGCGTGGGTAGCCGCCCTGTCGCGTGCGCAGCTGAGCGCTGATGCAGCGTGCTTTGCTTCCGCGACAGCCGCGACCCGTACAAGGTAACCGCCACGCGTCGAAACTCAAAACTTTGCATGAAGTGCCTTTCTGTCCCGGCAAGGGCGTGCAATCGCTTCGGCCGCGAGGCTGCCTCGAGGTTGATCTTCCGCCGCTTCGTTCACGAGCACTCACGTTCATAGAACCGTGTCTTCATCGTATCGGGTGGCACAACCTTCTATAAGCCCTCAACTCTGCGAGCAATGGGTTCACAACTCACAGCAGTCACGTCCTGCGACGAGCCTCCTCGCCCAGCTACTCCTCACTGTCCCGCGTCCGAACGCTCTCGCACCTGCTTCATCCTCCATGCCTGCCTTCCGCAACATCCGTCGATCTCGCCGCATCTCCAGGCAGCCGCCTCGCGACCCAAGTAAGTCCTCGTGCCTGATCCCCCTCCCTAGATTACTGACGCATTCCGATTCGGTAGACACCGATGAATATGATCTCTACGACCTTCACCTCATTTACCCGGGCTCCTCGGAGTCTTCACCGTTTACGACCGCTACCACGCCTGATGACGACGCGTCGTATTCCCCGGCGGACGATGCGGGCGAGCCTGAGGTCGATCCAGATTCCCCTCCCCTGCCTCCGACCTCGATCCGCTCGTTCCCCGCCCAGCGCTCGTCACACTCCCGCAAGCGCGATCCCGACTACGTACCCCGTCCGCCCAACGCCTTCATGATCTTCCGCTCTGACCTCTGGAACACGGAGAAGATCAAGGACACCGTCGAGCGCGACCACCGCCAGATCAGTCGCATCGCCGGCGAGCTGTGGAACAAGATGACTCCTGCCCAGCGCGCCCCTTACCACGCGAAAGCCGACGAGGCGAAGCGCCTGCACGCCATCGCCCATCCGAACTATAAGTATACGCCTATCTACCGCAAAGACAGAGGCGGCAAGCGCAAGGCGAAGCCCGACCATACCGACAAGATCCACCGTTGTCAGCAGGTCGCGCGTCTCATGCAACGCGGGTACCTCGGCGACGACTTGAAGAAGGAACTCGAGAAACAGGCAGCAGCGGGGAACGACGACTACTCGTCCGACCAGTCCGACGAGTACGTCGAAGGTCCCCGGCGTAAGAGGGCGCGCAAGTCCTCGGCGAAGAAGGTCACCGCGGCGGCACCGCGGTCACGTCACCCTCGCCTTGCGAAGGCTGAGGTCAAGTACGGGGACGACGATGGCCAAGATCTCGTCACCTTCCCCCTGCCCGCAACTCTTCCTGTCAAGTGCGAACATCCCTCTGTCGCCGAGCCTCACATCACACAGCAATCCGTCTCTCCGGCGTTGTACGACGTGTCCCCTCCCTCGTCCGACATACAATGCGGCGACGAGTTCGTCGCGACTGCCGACATCCCCGACTTCTCTCTTGGTGAGCCGGCGTCCGACTGCGAGGTACGCACAGCACACCATATCTTGTACTGCAGTGTTGTAACCCCCTCGTTGCTGCAGGTTCAATTCACGAATCCCTTCTCGTCCGACTTCTCTCGTAGCCCGGAAACGCCCTACCCGAGCCTGAGCCCTGCCTCCGGCTACCTCTCGCTTTCGGACGACTTCCTTGACTTCGCCGCCGATGCCGATAGCCCGAAGCTGAGCTCTCCGGACAACGCGTTCATCGGTATCGTCAACGACAAGCTATGCCCCCTTACCAACCCCTTCGAGATCTATGTGTCAGACTACGGCTTCGAATCCGCCAACGCGGTCTACGCATACGATGACCAGGCCTCCGCGGATTCGGAGTTCTCCGATTGGATGCGGTACGACAATTGCGCCGAGCCCAGCCATTAGACACCTGTATACCCTATGCATACCCACATGACGCTTTCCCACTGCTTTCCCACAACGTTCTTTACCGTCTAGCTCACTCTCCACATCATTTGCCAATTATTTCAACTGCACAGAACCCTTGACCTATCACGCATTCTCTAGCTCTCTCATCATCCTCCAGTATCACTTCGTCCTCCGCTTGCGGCGCCGGAGTCGTCGTCTCCGTCTCCTTGTACCTTATCCTGTAACATCACCAGCACCACGCCGGGCGCGCGACGTGTTCAAATTACGTTATGTATCTAGTTCTCTCTCCGTACACATACATACCGCCCCCACTTATACGGGGGCGTACCCAATGCATCACATTGCTGTCAGTCATCAGAGCGCAACACGCACGAGTCCAGCAGCATCGATAACACGGGGCGGGACATCTTTGATCCTGTCCCTCAAGAAGTAACGGAAGAACCTCGCCGTCAACGTTTCGCCTTCTTCGCCTTGCCGTCGACGTCCGCGTCCTTGACACGCTTTCCGCTCGAGGTGCTGATGTTGCCCGCAGCCTGCTCCGCGACGAGCCATGCCTCGCACTCTTGCTTTGTCCCCTCGGGGTGTTCCAACTGCCATTCTACCACACGCGCCAGGACTTGGCCTGTCCAAGGCCCCGGGCTCGCACCAAGCATCTTTACCACCTCACGGCCCTGTAGCGGAGCACAAACACACAAACACGCCGTTGTCAGCCCCTTGAACAATGCAACAGTAATGAAGGGGAAGGAGCACGTACGTCGAGGATGGGCTTAGCGTCCACGGCCGCAGGGAGGTCGAGTTCCTCCACGCGAGCGACGAACTTGTTGTAAGCAGAGATCCTGCTCGAGGCGGCCTCAACTGCACAATTACGGTCTCAGCATGCGCTGTCTGTTGATATATGATTCAGAGACGTCCGCACCATCGATGGAAGCAGCGTCGCCGGTCCATAGTGCCGTGAGCTCTTGGACGAGGGCGAATAGAAGCGACGAGGCCCACATGGACCCGCTCACGGAGTTGTGCACGTTCCGCTCGCGTAACAGCACTCCCAGCCACGCTCGTTCCGGTTTGTCCATGTGACCGCCCTCCCAGTCGGCGACACCCGTCCTGAGCAAGTCTGCGGCGGCGAAGAGCGCGGGGATGCCATCCAGATAGTGATACTGCGCCCCGAGTTTCAAACCGTCGCGCAGGACGGCTTCCACAGCAGGCCGGACTTTGCCCTTGGACTGAGTGTAGGTAAGGCCATGGTATGGCGTCAGGGCGGCGGCGAGGAATAGGCGTCGGAGCGGGTTGGTCGAAGACGAAAGCTCGGACAGCATCATAGGGGAAAGAGGGGGGAGGGAGGGGACGGTTTGACCAGACAGAGTACTCGCGGTAACACCAGGGTGAACGAGAGCATGCAAGATCGAAGCCGCGCGCAAAGCGGTCTTCGAAGAGTCAGGAGTACCAGATAGCTTGATACCCATGTTGTCCGGTATATAGAACACCGAAGGATACAGTAACAAGCTCTCAATCATGTCAATGGATAGCAGAGGGTTGCGACCTGTGGGCTGTCGTCAGTGCATATGTGCGATGCAGTCAGGGAAATACTTGTGCACCTCCCATCATCTTGTCCAATTCTTCACCGACGCGTTCGCGGCTGATTTTGACCCTGAGAGCGTCCTGAAACCCATATTCAGCGACGCATTGTTCACGGGGCCAGTGAACCCATGTACCTGAATCAGAGAGTCTTTCGCTGCCTCCTGTAGCTCAGGTACCATAGTGAAGCCGAAGCGGCTCGCGAACCGTATGCATCGCAAAACGCGAAGGGGATCATCCGTGAACGTCTCCTTGGGTGGCAATGGTGTGCGTACTATACCGCTGCGAAGATCATCAAGCCCCTACTTCGACAGTGTGAGCAGCACCCAAGACGGGTAATAGTGGTGGGCCTACTTTGCCTGTATGGTCCTCGACCTCTCTCGAGTGAACGTTGTAGAACAAGGCATTGATCGTGATGTCTCGTCTCACAGCATCTTGGAAGGGTGTCCCGAAGGCCTGCTATGTTGAGAAACACGCCAAACCAGGATGACAGATCCTGAGAACTCACTACTTGTGTTGGGATCCTGCTATTCTCCGCATACTCTTCGCTCCTCAGGTTCACGAAGTCCAGCTCAATACCAAGGATGGTTGTGCGAGCAGTCTCGAGATGTTTTGACTGGTCCGGATTGCTCTCAATCTTTGCAACGGCCTTCACGGCCAGGTCCTTCGTCCGGCAGAACTCGACGAAGCGTTCCGCGAAGGGAACTCCCATCATGTTCTCAAGCGCAATATCGATGTCATTGCATTGAGCACCGAGCAGCTGCTCAGACGCAGCCAGATCTGAGATCGTGGGGACGGGCAGACATGGAGATGAGCGTACCTTATCTCGTACCCACCCTCCGGCGATTCTGCACGATGTCTGTATCCCCTCCGCCTCCTTCATCGCACGCGTGCACTCATCCAGTAGGTTGCACAGCGTGTCTTCCTCCTCTGTTAGCTTGATGGCCATCCTGTCCGGGGTAGGCACACGGATCCAGTAGAAATGTCGAGTCAATAGAGTAGCCCTGGCGCGGTCGAGGAATGTGGTTCTCCGCAGTCGGAACAATCCAAAGCGCATTCAGGTATCAACCACTAGTCACGCCGGAAGGTCAACCTAGTAGTCGTCTAGAGCCCAGCAAGTTCAGATATCGAGGCAGGCGCAGGAGCTGGGTGAGGGTACTTATGGTAGAGTACAGTACATCTGGATCTCGATCGCACGCGCCTCATGGTGGCGGTGTCTGGGAAGTAAACTTTTGCCACAAGCGCACTTGGCTTGCAGCCTTGCACCTCCTTGCACAGGCCTGCACGCAAGGGTACTTACTTACTCCTCGGACTCTCTTCCACTGGCAGCAGCTCATTGTGCTGATGTTGTGCTGATGTAGATCACTGTGGGCATGTCACGCATTGAAGTCACCAAAATCTCCACCTGCTCTACTCCGGCACTGTCTGCTGCCTATGTCTCATGACGGGTGTATAGAACTGCTCTCGAAGTGTCCTCGAATTCCTGCTTCGCCGCTTACGACGCATTAATTATGGCAGAACATGGACAGCACAATTTCGCGTTCATGAAGGGAACGAGTGCCGTCCGATATGCAACAGAATCGCGCGTTGCAACGTCAAGCTGGGAACATCCCCGGCGACTCTGATACGGTCTGGGTCTGTGCTGGGTGGGTCCAGACAAGTTATCGTGTGCTCCTAGTTCATGATCAGAGAGAAGGACATTGATAGGTCATATCTAAGCTGGAAACGGAAGTAGACTAGCCTAAAGTCCGAAAATGTCGACGCGCAACCTAAGGACAGGCGAGCCGGGCCCTCAAGTCAACGAGTGACTCAACCAAGCGGCAAGGTCGCTGAGAACATCTTCGTTCACGGCATGCTCAAGTCCCTCGTACGTCTTGAAGGTCACCTTGTCCACAGGCAATTGGAGACTGTCGCGGAGAAATGCCGTGCACTCTTCTCCGTAGGACAGCGGCACCTCCTCGTCTGCAGTACCGTGAGACCAGAACACAGGCAGGCTGGGTTCTATCTGGTGCATCGCCTGACGTAAATGGTCAGTGCATGAACCCTCCACATACGGCGACAAGACACGTACCTGCCTAGACTGCTGAGGGATCCACCCCGAGAGACTGGCGACACCGCCGAGCTCATGCAGAGTGGTCAACGCTGTCATGAGCGACAGCGCCGCTCCTTGACTGAAACCCACTAAGACAATCTTCGTTGAAGGTGTCCCGTTGCGGACCTCCGAGATGACAATATTCTCCAGTCTAGCAACCGAGGCCGCTACACCAGCTTCGTCATGACAGTTGCACGGCGGGAGACTATCGATGTTGAACCAGCTCGGACGAATCCTCCCTTGACTATAGGTAACAGGAGCATTAGGCCTAGAGGTAGATTGTGAGACCAATTCAAGAAGCGGTTTCATGCGCTTACGCTTGGGGCAGGATCCACTTCACGCCTGGAAGTCGGTTAGCGACTGGACGCAGAACGGGCAGCCAGCTGCTGTTGGTCTGTCCAAGACCCTACATAGCAGAACGGTAGACCAAAGTCAGCGACAGTACTGAGCACGAACAAGTTGACTCACATGGGCAAAGACGACGGTAGCCACATGGTCCTCGGTCGGAGCGATGACAATCGGTTCACCACCTCCCGCTGCCAGTGTAGCCATTCGACTGCTTGGGCTGTTTTTCGAGGCCCCTTGGGCGCAGCCCTGAGCTTAAGTATTGTCCATGGCTTGAAGAGGCGAGCGTAACTGTGCGCAGCGTTCATCGCCACGGCCATTGCATCGCCCATGGATGCCGCAGTCAACGACGCTCTCTCTCAGAATGTCAGAACTAGAGTCCGCGGGCGCAACTAGCGGTGGAAACTGGCCGCGAAGATGATATCTTGATTATGATGCGGACGTCGTGCCCGGGGTTCTCGTCGTCGTTGCGAACGATGAGCGCAGGCATGGCGCGTGGCTTGATTTGGGCGGGGACACAACACGGACAAACACATTGCCGGCGTTGCCTTCGCGTTCGAGAGCGTGCTCCTCATTCCGCCCAACGACCTCTCTCCCTTCCCCGCCGTCCCCCGCTCGTCCTCGCCATCACGGATCTTTGACATGGGCGTCGTCTCCAGTTGCTGCGAGTCCTGCTGTGTGTTCTGTTTCCTGTGCATGTCGGCATACATCCTACTCGTACTAACATCGTGTGGACAGTCCGCTCCCGGAGGTCAACATACGAGCCGTTGTTGTTGGAGAACGAGCGGGAGGCAGTGGCAGATCTTCTACAGTATCTCGAGAGTACGTCCCTCACGTCTTGCGCTCATCCGGCCCTCTGCACAGAATTCTTCAACTCACGCGGTCGCGCTGCTGCAGATCGCACAACTACCGACTTCTTCCGGGATTCTCCTCTTGCAGCGTTGACAACACTCTCCTTCTCCGACAACGTCGACCTCCAACGCAGCGCCGCACTAGCATTTGCCGAAATCACCGAGAAGGAAGTCCGTCCCGTAGGCCGGGACACGCTCGACCCCATCCTCTTCCTCCTCAGTAGCCATGACACCGAAGTGCAGCGGGCTGCCAGCGCGGCGTTGGGAAATCTTGCTGTAAATAGTGCGTATGGTCTAGGCATGCCCTCCCGCTCGCACTGACGTGACGCGACAGCCGACAACAAGCTTCTCATCGTGAAGCTTGGCGGTCTCGAACCTCTCATTAGGCAAATGCTTAGCCCCAATGTCGAGGTGCAGTGCAACGCCGTGGGATGTGTAACAAACTTGGCTACCCATGGTGCGTTAAGTCCGACAGTTCTCATGTGTGACATCTGAGAGTGCGAACCCTGTGGGACTGTTATAGACGACAACAAGACCAAGATCGCGAAGTCGGGTGCTCTTGTTCCCCTCACTCGGCTCGCACGCTCAAAGGACATGCGCGTGCAACGCAACGCGACCGGTGCGCTGCTCAACATGACACATTCCGGTATGTTCTGCACGACGCGCCTGCGCGGCTATGAAATCTCATCCGACGTTATATGACTTTAGATGAAAATCGGCAACAACTCGTGAACGCCGGTGCGATTCCTGTGCTGGTCAGCCTGCTCAATTCTCCGGACACGGATGTCCAGTATTACTGTACGACTGCTCTCAGTAACATTGCGGTAGATGGTACGTCGTATGGCTTGGCTCCCTTGTCTGTGTGCTCAATAGATGTGGAACGCAGCGCACAATCGCAAGAAGCTTGCTCAGACGGAGCCGAAGCTCGTGTCAAGCCTCGTGCAGTTGATGGACAGCCCCAGTCTGAAGGTTCAATGCCAGGCCGCATTGGCACTGCGTAATCTCGCTAGCGATGGTAAGCCGACGCATACAAGTCTCTTTGCGTGTTGCCATTGACACCGTGCTTGGCCCTGTAGAGAAATACCAGCTCGAGATTGTGAAGGCCGACGGTCTTACCTCTTTACTCCGGTTGCTGCAGTCGACCTACCTCCCGCTAATTCTTTCGGCGGCGGCTTGTGTTCGGAATGTCTCGATTCACCCACAAAACGAGTCACCCATCATCGAATCTGGATTCTTGCAACCTCTCATCAACTTGCTGTCGTTCAAGGACAACGAGGAGGTGCAATGCCATGCGATCTCGACGTTACGCAACCTCGCTGCTAGCTCTGAGAAGAACAAGCAGGCTATCGTCAAGGCTGGCGCGGTGCAGAGCATTAAGGAGCTCGTCCTCGAGGTTCCGATGAACGTGCAGAGCGAGATGACGGCCTGCATCGCAGTATTGGCTCTCAGTGGTGCGTTTCATGCCTTCTTTTCCTAGTATGGTCATCTAACGCAGAGATGATCGCAGACGAGCTGAAGGGTCAGCTGCTTGAGATGGGTATATGCGAGGTCTTGATCCCCCTTACGAACTCGCCGAGCTCTGAAGTACAGGGCAACAGTGCTGCGGCACTTGGCAACCTGTCTTCCAAAGGTAAGGACGTCCGTTCAGTTGAAGAGCCTCATCATACTGATGCGAGTCGTACAGATGGGCGTACGACCACTGATGACTACTCCGCCTTCAACGACGTCTGGGATAAGCCCGATGGCGGCATGCACAGATACTTGTACCGTTTCCTCACGAGCTCGGACGCAACCTTCCAACACATCGCCGTATGGACCATTGTACAGCTGTTGGAGTCCGGAGGTATGTCTTCTCATGCGTGTTTATCCGAAGGAGCATTCATAACTGATTTCGTCCTTCCAGATCCCCAGCTCATCAGCAACATCCGCAGTTCGTCGATCCTCATCCCTAACATCCGCCAACTGGCAGAGACCCGTACCTCCACCCCTACTTCGTCTCTCGGCGGCACCCCTCACTCGCACCACTCCCAGAGCCACTCGTATGCTGACACCGAGACTGGCAACGGGCATGGGGAGATCCAGATGCTCGCGCGGCGGATCCTCGATTTTACGGACAGCGAGGGCGTCATGACGCCCAGCGCTCTCGCTTCGCAGATCCAAGCCAGCTCGTTCTCTCAGCGTGATGAGAGCGTAAGCGGGCGCGATCACGACGAGCTCCGGAAGAGCGTGCGGGAGGCGTTCGCCTCTGGAAGCTCAGTCGGCCACTAGAGCACTATGTCATTTTGGATAGTTCCCACTCTCGCAGCTTGGACCGCAGGGTTGAGGTTGTGTTGATTGCTGGGCAGCGGACTCTCTGGGACGTTTCTTTCCAACTGCCGACGTCCCTCTGTTGACGCGCGGATTATCTTGCATCACTCTTGCCCTCGATCGTGTATATGTCGATGTTCGGTTCACGCTTTCGTCTGTATTGCATTTTTATTCCCTCTACCTTCGGTCTCTGTCTCTTTTGCCACCCATCGTACACCACTTCCTCCCACTGTTGTGTTGAGATGTGACTGCCCCACGCGCATACACACCCTCTCATCCCCCTTTTCGCGATCTTATATACTTGTAGGACGAGGTATAATTGACGCGATGTACATATATATGCTTCCTCATTCGCCCGCCATACATCCATCCCCATATGCATCTTGGCCCGTAGATATCCGCAATGCACTTCTGTTGTGGTTAACCACATTCTCGCTCTACTGATTGGAGTCAGGTCTCAAAGCGCTGGGCAGCCCCTTTTCTGCCCGATCGATCGCGTCGGTGTGTCGGTGTCCAAAGAAGGCAAGCGTCGTGGTTATATAGTGCTTGAGGTAGCAATCTAGGATTTTGCTCAAGCGTCCGTGCTGTTGGCGCATGTACTGTAGCGGACATGCGTCAAACACGAGAATAAACAGCGCGCTGTCAAAATTCGCCCTATCATATAGTACGTCGATGTCGACAGGCCCGATGGGCGTGCATCAGGCGTGGTGCATCGTCACGTAACCTCGTAAGGCCTCGATGGTCATCCATACCAGTGAAAGGCAATGCTATTATAATGGGCGAGAGTTCCGAAAGCGAGGAACGGAGCAGCCTGTAGTACATTCGATGCGCAGAACAGGTGTGCACTGTGCGAAGTCGAAGTCGAGCTGCGCATGTACAGTACGTACTGCATTTGCTGGCCGACACAGCGCCGGACGAGCGGGCGACGGACGTGAGCACCGCAGGCCGTCCCCGCTGTCCCTGCGCATGCTCGGCACGGGGGCTCTGCTGACTGGTCAAGGGTCCGAGGCAGAGACGACCGTGTATTTTTGGGATGTGTAAGCATTGGGTGGATCCTCCGCAGCTCGTGCATTCATAAGTAGACGGCTTCCCCAGGCCTCGGAGGGCACGTCACGCCGACAGCCTTACTTAGGAGATATCCCCATACTACGTACGAGTATAAATTTGTATCGAGAGGAGGATGGATAGCCTGGCGACCATAATGAAAGCTTTTGTGGTTGTTAGCTAGCTAGGACATCACACTGGAGGCGAAGGGCAAGCATCCTTCGGAGTCGGACGTCGACGGAGGGGACCAGGGAGTGAGGCACGCTCGGAGCGCCCGGATATTGGGGGAGAGATCACAGGCGCTTGGTGGGCGTGGACCTTCTCCACTGACATAGAGGTTCCCTCTTGTCGGGGTACTTGCTCATCTGTACATATACCTCCTTCATCCAGAAGATCTCCTCCAAGTTTCCTCATCTCCTCATCGCTGTTCTTTTTGTCCTTGCTGTCGCTCCAGTGTTATAGACGGCCAACACCCAACCCAGGCTGCGCCTCGGTGCATATCTCTCCGACCCCACTCCTCGCTGCTCTCAAAATACAGCTGTTATCCACCACCACTACCACCTGCTGTCGGACGCTCTTGCCATGATTGTGCACATTCCCCTCCTACTCCTCCTCCTCACCAATGCTGCCCCTTCCGACGCCGCCCTCTTCTCGCGTAGCTCGGAGTCCCTCACTCGCGCAGCAAAACACGTTGGCCGTCACATAAGCAAGAGAAGTTCCGGGCTCTTGGAGGACATGCGGCTCGCATACGCAGGGCTACGACAGCAGCAGCAACCCCAAGTCCTGCTAGCGTCCAAGCTCTTCTGCACGAACAATGTGGGCACAGGGCTCACGGGTATCGGGTCGGGAGGATCCAACAGCTCCAACGGCTCGAGCGAATCGGGGTCGGACGGATCTGATGGGTCGAGTGGGTCAACTACATCGAGTGAGCCGGTCGCAGCGTCCTCATCGGACTCGGTTTCTCCGACAGCGACACAAACGGGCTCGGGATCGTCCCCGTCGCACACTAGTACCGGGCCTGCCGGTCCAAGTTCCTCATCGAGCACGAGCTCTCCGTCATCTCAGTGGAAGGTCGTGCAACAATGGGTGCGTATCTCTCCGGGTCTCCTGCAGTAAGTTATTGACAACCAGAGCAGCAAGGAGACACTTTCTTTGACGCATGGACCTTTATCAACACTCCCGATACGTGGACCCACGGTATCGTTCAATATGTCGACCGACCGACCGCTGTAAGTGTTGTACGTATAGAGATAATTATAACGCTTACTCAGCGATCTCCAGAATTCGGCCAGCCTCATCGACATCAATGACGCAGGGAACGCCATCATGCGAGTCGAGACCACGCCCACTGTCTCGGGGAACCGCCAAAGCATTCGGCTCGAGTCGCTGTTCACCTACACCGGGGGGCTTATCATCATAGACGCCGTACACATGCCCACGGGGTGTGGAACATGGCCCGCGTTTTGGAGCAACGGTCCAAATTGGCCGGTAGGTGGAGAGATTGACATGGTGGAGGGTGTACACGAGTACACGAACAACCAGGTGACACTGCATACGAACCCCGGCTGCACCATGTCATCCTCGGATCCTAACATCCTCGGGATTACTGGGTCCCTCGTGGCGAACACGGACTGCGCAGTCGCCACCACAGCTAATGCAGGATGTGGTGTCCGTGCGAGTCAGACGAACTCCTTCGGTGCTCCGTTCAACAGCAACGGCGGTGGCGTATATGCTAGTGAGCCTCATATCTCGTATGATCATTCTATATCAGAAACTGACCCGTACGCAGCGTTGTGGGACGACGACGGAATCAAGAATTGGTTCTTCCCTCGTGGATCCGTCCCAGATGACATCGACAACGGCGCGCCACAGCCGAGCGGCTGGAGCAAACCCATCGCTTCTTTCCCTGCGTCTACGTGCAAGCCATCGACCTACTTCTATTCTCATACAGCCATCTTCGATACCACGCTATGGTGAGTGGCCACTGCCGCCGCTTTGCAAGGTGGTAATACTAAATCGCATTACAGTGGTGATTGGGCAGGAGGTGTCTGGGGAGCGGCCGGCGTCCCAGGGCAAGAGCAGAGCTGCGCCGCGCGCACTGGTGTCGCTACCTGTGAAGACTACGTCCGTGGCAACGGTGCTGCATTCAGCGAAGCCTGTGAGTCGCATTGCATTGACCTTTATCCGAACTAATCTAAGTTCCCGTGCAGACTGGGAAGTCAAGTATGTCAAGATCTACCAGACGAACTCGTAACCACACCCTCCGTCCCTACATTCCATACTCGACCCTATCCGGACGCAACTTCGATCTTGCACACACAAGTGACGCAGTCACCGTCACCCACAAACCTCGCTCCCGATCGGGCGGCTATCTGCCCCTAGGTTCGATCTCGATCCCTCGAACAGGCTGTCAGAGCACCCAACACACTACCGACACACTACCATTTTCGAGTCTCGACCACCCCTCCACGCTGCGGCCATTGTAATATAGAGGAGGACAGTTACGACCTGGACTCGAGACAGCCGCGTACGGCGGGCTGTGCCCTCCCCCACGCGGCTGTCGGCACCATTCACGACTCACGACTTGCACGACACTCATGCCCCCATGTTGTATCCGTACTGCTTGCGCCCACGGACTCTGGAGGGTTATTCATTGTGCTTTCAAGTCTTGTTCAATAGATTCCTGCCTACCACGCGGTGTCGTCCGTGTTGCATCGCTGGGCTTTCTGTATCATACGTACTTTGGCGTGCTGTGTTATTTTATGGACATATACCTTGATTCACGCCGAGTTCATTTGGGCGCGTCGTCGTGCGCCGGTCTGATGTCAGTAAAACGGAGTGTGACCTCAGAGCTCACAGGCGTATTTCCAAGCTGCTCGAGTGCCCTTGACATGTATGCTCCTCCGTCTCAACCATGTTCTCCTTGCATTCGCCCCCGTCCTGGGAGTCCTGTCCTGGGACAAGGTTCCCGCGATCGAACGTGGGCGCTACTGTGATCCTGATCTCAACCTTAAATCCGGTTTGATTGCCGGCAATGTTCAATCGTCCGAGTCGCGTCGCGTCGCGTCTCAGACTCACAGTTGCCCCTTGTCCTGTCAGACGTGGTTGAACTCAGTGCTAAACCTCGTTCCCCTGCTTAATCGTCAGGCCACACGTTCGAGTCATGCAGTCGAGCTCGCGCATAAACGGAGGCCTTGGAGGCGTATCCTCGCCTTTAATAAGAGCTCGGCTTAAAGCCTACCCGAGCAGAACCGAGGTGTCCGACAGCGAGGAAGAGCGGCAGCGGTACGTGGCTTCTCTCGGCGAGACGCACCCTATGGCTCACCGCACGCGGGTGACAATATCACAGACGGATGAGGTCGAAGCGCGAGCCGCTGTTATCCTTAGTTCAGAATGACCTGAAGATCATCGTGGTGTCGTCGGATGAGGAGGACATGTCTAGGTGTGTGTCCACCGTGACCGCAAATGATTGTGCAGCTACGTGGGTTCTGAAGGCATCGTTAGTGCTTCCGTAAGCGCTCAGAAAGGCTCACAGCCGACACAGACGTCTTTGACGGAGAAGGCGTCAGCCTCGCACGACGACGATGATATATGGGACAGGTATGTGCTGAACGGAAATAGGTGTACCAATGTTCATACCCCTCTCCCGGCCCAGCGATGCCGAGCCCTTGCCTCCCACTACCCCAAGGAGGCTCCGGAAGTATGGCGAGACGCCGCCAACTCGAGATCTTTACCGCGATTCTCAGTCGCATCATGAGATAGCGGACGAAGCGCATGTCGGCGGGGACAACGCTCCAGTAGTGCGAACACCCAATGTTCGCCGTCGTGCCCCGAACCTAGATGACGACATAATAGACCTCACGCTCAGCTCATCAGAGAGTGAGCAGTCTGGCGTCGAGCCTTCGACTATGCACGACCAGCTGGAGGCAAATGGAACGAAGCCGTCCGCAGCGGTCAACGTGCCATGTCCTCCGCCCTTCGTCACAGTGAAGACCGCAAAAAAGATGCTGCCATTGTTTGTGGACGACTCCGATGAAGATGAACAGGAGGAATGCAGGGTTCCAGACGACCCTTTCGCCGTGGACGACGGCGCTATTCTCACTTTGTAGGCAATTCCGCTTCTGCGGTCCGATGCTGTGATGCTCATCTTTCATGTGTAGAGACGAGCCCCGCAGCGCACGGAAGCCCATCCGTCGAGCCAACACCTTTGGCACCCCAGGGCCCTCCACTCCCCGGCGCGGGCCTCCCAAAACCCTCGCGACAGACTCCCCCGAGTCCGAGCCTGGCTCAGAAGACGAGGTGGCAGGGATGGTCCAGCCCAAGTTGAGCGGAACCGCCATCGCTCGGGCGCGGTCGGTGACCGCGAGCCCGGCTCCCAACAAAACTGGCAAGGCCCCGCGGATGACGAAGAAGGCGCTGCTGCAGTCCGAGCTCGAGCGGCGGCGGAACTACGCACAGGCGTTTTTCAACGAGATGAACGAGACTGTTTTCGGGAGCGGCATCCCTGCGGGGACGACATTGGAATGGAACAAGAGGCTGTTGACTACGGCTGGAAGGGCGCACTGGCGGAAGTGGGTTCGGTCGTCACTCGTTGAAGGTGCATCGGCTGACCTGTTGAGCCCAGGACTAGGGAGGGGGTGCACGTCACCTCGATCCAACTGGCAGAGAAGATCCTGGATTGCGACGGTGAGTTTGTAGGAGTGCAGTTTGAGGGAGCGCGTCTCACACTCTGCCCGCAGAGCGCATCAGGAACACGCTCTCGCATGAGATGTGCCATCTTGCGTGTTGGATCATTGACGGAGCTCCGACCGAGAACCATGGGTCGCTGTTCAAGAACTGGTGAGTACTCGGGTGTGTAGCGCAGGATGTATGCAGTCGCTAACCAGATATCGATCGATGTAGGGCCAAGAAGGTCATGCGAAAACGGTCGGATATCGAGGTGACGGTATGTCACATTTTCTTTTGTCTCCGGGCCACTTGCCAATTGATGGTCCCGCCAGACGAAGCACAACTACGATATCAAGTACAAGTACGAGTGGAGTGAGTGTATTGAGTCCATCTTTCCCTCTCGCTTGCTGACCATCCCCGACAGAATGCGCGACCTGCTCGAAGATGTAAGTGCGCCGGCAGCTTGTATGCCTGTCACCTGCTGAAACGGAGTGGCAGATACGGTCGTCACTCGAAGTCGATCAAACCGGAGGAGGTCGGTGCGTACCTCTTTCGATTAGCTTCGCGGTCGATACCACCCGCTCACATGCACTGCAGTTTGCGCGGTCTGTAAAGAGGGTCAGCTCGTGCCTCAATTTGAGACTCGGCGCACCGCTCCCAAGACACCCAAGCCGAAGGCGGACAGCCAGAACGCTGCGGCTCGCAGTCGCGGTACGTCCAACACGTGTTCTCCGTCCATCCACTCATGCTGACCTCTGCCACTTGCCCTCCGCTTTGTGGTGGCGTTGATTGCACACTCATGTCCAGACTCTCCGCTACATATTCCCGGCGCGTTCCCTTCGCCCGTCGCACCGACTACTGCAACTGTGGCCGCCGCTCGGACACGCACCTTCATCGAGCTGTCGGATGACGAAGACTCGGATGTGGAACTTCTGGCTGATACGCTCAAAACGGTGCAGATCTGTACAGCTGGCGGGCTTTGAGTACATGAGTGCACAAGGCCTCGACGAGTCGGCCGCGTTCAGTTCCGAGTCGAGTCCATCACTGGGGCCTTGGTCCACCCGATTGCTGGCTACGAAGTCGTTGTTATTGAATATCTTGGAACACATTGGAACAGCAGCTTCGCGTGGTATACCTCACATACGTTCATCACACACTTGTACTAAGTAGTAGTGACTGCGAACGCATCTACTTACAGCTGTTTGCGAAATGCTTGCGGTTTGAACTCCGACCACACGCGCGCGCGAACAATTCAAATAAATCCAGAAAATACGGGCGAGGCCAGTGATTCACTCGGGCATCGTCCGAGGGATATGAAGTCCGGGAAAGCTCTTGTGCAAGTTCCTAGGGGTGCGTACATCGCTCACGAAGTTGAATGGAGTGCATAGCAGATACCGTTTGCGAGATATTGCTGCCAGCTCACCAAACCAATGCTCTATCTCCATATGCGGTTCTGGACGCGCTAGTCTCCCAAATCTT
>ML211486.1:0-24494 GCA_004369055.1 Polyporus arcularius HHB13444
AATCGACCTTCGGATTTAGTCGGGAATCGCGCGCTTAGGGCGATTCTCTGTGAATCGAGGTGAATCGTCGAAGCGAGTCCGGACTCGCTTCGACGATAAAAATCGCCGATTCTTGTTTTGACGCTCTGTCCCCGCCCTAAACCACTCCAATCCATCTGCATAATCGTCCAAAACGAATTGGGGAGGTCAAAGTAGCCTCGATTTTCCGAGGTCGATTCTCCAACGATTCTCTCAACGAATCGTTGACGAATCACGCAAGAATCGACGTTTTCCATCGTACTCTGACCCCCCCTAATATGCGATCCGACTGCACGCGTGCGAGCCGCCGCGTGCAGAGCAAGTTGCTCAAGGTGGAAACTGCTCAAAGGAGTCTGCGCGGTTGAGATATGCGCTAGCTGTGGGCTTCAATGATCGACATGAAGGACAGGGCCAACCGTAAGGCTCACAAGGTATGATAGCCAGTAACTATATGATAGATTACCAGCGTACTGCGGCTGCGCCTCCGCTGCGGTTGCCACTGCCAGGTGGTGGGGCGCTACGGATCCTTGTGGCTGTACATGTGATCTCCGAAGCGCGTAGCAAACGCCTGCTTCTCTGGCGAGCCGCCACTTCCTCCAAGTCGACCTGCTGGTGTGCTTGCTGTAGCTCCGAGTCTAGTTCCACCAGCTTGGCGACATGACTAGGCTAGCTGCTGATCGTCTTGAACTTGAAACGCTTCTATGTGGATGTGTGTGCACCTCTGTGGACCAGACCGCCAGTGGGATGGACGTACGGTGGACGTATGTCACAGCTTCCGAACAGGGTTTGCAGGACGATATCGATGGATACTGTATGATTATCGCGCAAGAGGAGGATGCCCTTCTGTTTGAGATTCGTGAGTGTTCATGTTGACACGAGAGGGGTCAAAGTGAGGACGTCGTGAGCGTCATGATGCCGGTGAGTGTATGTCTTGTGCGGACGACGGCAGAGGAAGGTGCTGATAATGCGCTTCTTGTCGTTACAGGGTCTTTCCCGGCAGGCTAGTACACACGTGTCCGTATCAGCCGAGAGGGCAGCCAAGGCTTCGCAGGAACCCACAAGGAGGTTCTGTGACGGATGACGATCGCAGATCGCACCTTTATGGATTGCCAGAACCCAGTGATGCGTGGGTACATTCGCGTTCAGCACGGCGCGAGCGGGACGCATCGCGCAGACCGAGTGTGCGTTCATACTGACCGGGCGGCGCTCCTGCTATTAGGCCATTCCGAGCAATCGGACTGGGACGCGCCGGATTCGGAGACGAGTAACGGTCCGGTACTCGACATACTGAATTGGTTCGCAGGGTCTGCCCTACGGGACCGCCATACGGGGCTGGAGGATGCGCTCATCGAGACGGCTTCGGGAGATACGAGCATCAAAGACTGGGCGACGCGCGTAATGCAGATGGGAGAAGGAGGGCGGTGGCAGGGCACGGCGCATCAGCGAAGAGCGGGGCGAAGAAGAGGTGATACGGCAGCGCGTTCGCCTCGAATGGAAGATGCGTCCACCGTGATTTGGCCGAATGTGGCAGGTGTCAAGGAATGTGGACGTCGGGCGAGGCTCTGTTCCCTCCGCGGACAGCAACATTCCGCGCGCTGTCACCTCGTTGCTCGACCTCCTGCGCCCGACGGCGGCCCCATGCTCTTTCTCTCATACCACCACCATCGCTCTACTCGTGTATATAATTCACTCCCACTCTCCTTTCTTTCTTGTTCGTCCATGTCGCTCTCTACAGACCCCAGACCCTCGCCGTTCACGGTCGCAGAGTTCAGCGACCTCGTTTCCTCCGCCTTCAACATACACGATGCCGACCTCACCTCCGGTCTTCGTCACCCGCTTCTTTCCGTCACTCCTGCTTCGCCGCTTTCCCCCTCCTCCACCTTCGATGCAGACCGCAGTTTCGACGACGAAGACCCGCTCTCTTCCGGCTTCGACGGTGGGGCCCCGAGTTCGGGTCGCAAGTCGCGTTCCAGAAAGGTCAACGCCCTCTTCCACCAAGTCCGCACTCGCGCCTCCGCGTTCGTACTGCGATCACGCGCACCGTCCCCCTCTAGGTCCCCCTCTCCTTCTCCCGCTCCTTTCCAGCCCCTCCTCCCGCCCTGCATATCACCCACGCCCTCTTCCTCGTCCCTTGTTCGCGCTTTCTCGCCCTGGAGCATGGCCGACCTCACCCGCGACCGCCCTCGTACTCGCGCCGAGAGTCTTCCCCGCTCCCTCTTCACCCTCTCCAAGCGCGATGAGAGTCCGCCGCCACCTCTTCCCGTCCGCGACTCAGACTCGGGGACGCGTTCTCCTACCCCGGTCCTGCGCTCCTTCTTCGACGATTCCCCCGCTCGATCAAAGCGTGCATATAGTCGGCCCGCCACATCCACGTCTGCCTCTTCGTCTACCGTCCACTCCCTCTCCCGCGTGACAACGTCCAGCAGTACCCAGTCGCAGATCGACGCCTTACCTTCCTTCTTCGAGGATAGGGGTTATCGCGTGGCTAAGCCCACTGCGCCTTCTTATTGCCGCCCTGTCACACCGTCAGGCGCCCCTCAGCGCCCACACACCCGTCTTCCTCCTCTGCGCAAGTCCAAGAGCAGCGGTTACGGCCTCTTGCGTCGGCGTTCCCGCTCAAAGTCCACCATCGGCGAACCTCCAGCTGGACTTGAGTACCAGGATCTTGCGCTCTGGAACAGTCACCGGAACGACGACATGCCATCTCCTCTAACGCACCCGAGGGACGTGCCTCCCGTTCCGCACCTTGGCGTGGTTCCTGCCCTCTCCGAGCTTGACGATTGCGAACCGCCATTACCTCCGCCGTATGTTTTCGAGAGGCGTGGAAGCGCCACGAGTACGTCGACGGTGAGTTTGTCACTTCTCGCTCGCCTACGCGTGCTGATTTGTCGCTCAGGGCAGCACGCGGTCGACCTCGAGTCTATCGGCTCGTTTGTCTAATCTTGTTGGACTTGCCTTCCCTAGCAGAATGCGCGACCGCGGACGCTCGAAACTGAACTTGAGCATCGCCACCACCTCTTCTGCCGACTCTTCACCTTCCACGGTGTCTTCGCATTCAATTCCGTCCACACCGAGCTCGCCTACTTCAGCATTCTCGCACGCCCAACCACATGTCTACGCTGTCAGCGCCGACGGGCATACTCAACAGAGTTCGAGCGATGAGAGCGAAGAAGACGCGGCAGCTATCGGGCGTGTCTTGACCCCGGAGGAAGATCCCTTTGCGAAAGCAGAGATTGCGGTCGCGCTCCAAGGGACGCCTCGTCCACCCACACCTCCTCTATCTCGTACGACCTCTTTGCAGCATTCCCCTCCTGGCCTTACCGCAACGGGCATATGGAACGCCGGCGTGGATCAGCCTCAAGGCAAGAAGACGCGGAATAGTCTCCCAGCAACCCCTGTTTCTGCTGCTTTCACGTTCCCGTCCTCATGCTCCATATACCCCGACCAGTCGTCTCAAGAGTATGCATATAATCGGGTTCCGAGGTCGGCCATGTCTACCCCGATGGGACATGTGCCGCCGTCTGCTTGGTCTCCCTTCACCCCTCCTGCAACCCCGTCTCCTGCAACCCCGTCTCATGCAACCCCCTCGAACACGGCCCCTCCTTCAACGCCTCCTTCCTCTCATACGCGCTCACCGCGCTCACCCTCGTCTCTGACTAGATCTGAGTCTCACCAAAGCCCTCGGCGGAGCCCCAGGCCCAAGTGCCTGGTCTTTCCTCTACCGCCATCAGGTCTTCCTCCTCCGTTCCCTCCACCCGCGCTGCCTCCTCCAGATCGCGCGCTTCCTAGCCTTCCTTCGACTCCCAGGACTCCGCCCGTACCACCGAAGGACCGTGCAGACCGTATTGCCCGAGCTCACAAGTCACTGCCGCCGTCTCCTCATCCTTCATCAGGTTCTCCGCTGTCTGCTCGCTCTCATGGTAGTGTGCGTCAGTGGAAGGACCTACATGGTTGTTCCCCGGGTGGTTGGAGAGATGGCCAGCTCAGGGCGCTGGTGGAGAGACACGAGTCTGCTGTGGTCCGAGAGGTACCATCCTCACTAGCAGAGCCGTGGTCGGGGTCCGTCTCCAGTGGCGACTGGCCTACTCGACCCGAGACGCCAATTATGTCTGCCCGCTCACTCACTAGGAGAAGCTCTGTCGATTCTACGTGCACGGTCACTGCGTCTCCCAGTTCCTCGGCCATGCATGACACCACGCAAGAGTGGAGATACGAGTGCGATACCATCTCTATCGATGGAGAAGCCCTTCTTGAGGGGGACAGTTGCTCAATGGCGGGAGGCTCGGACACGTTGTCTTCAATTGCAGCCACACCTGTGGAGGACGCAGCGGACGTTTTCTGGAGCCCAGTCACCTCCAGTACTTCTGTGTTCTACAGTGCCAGAGGGAGCCTCGAGTCATCCCGTGTCTCGCTCGAGTCTGACGACGAGCACCGTGCTCACTCGCTGGACGCTCATCCGGCCCGTGCTCCAGCCTGGCGACGGGGAAAGTCTGCCAGCGCCGGGGCTTGCGCCTGAGTAATTCGCAACCTTCGTTTTCTGTTCGACGCTCTTTGCCTGCCTTTGTCGCTTTTGCTTTCATGCATCGCGTTGCCATTCGTTTATCAAACTGCTAGCTAACTTATCGCTTCGTCGTATTTCAAGCAGCAGCATCGTATCCGTAGCCTGTAGTAATTTGTGTAAAACGCGTTGTAAGCTTACTGTAATGTAGTACTGTACCTTTCGGGTTTCGTCGTGGAGGCTTTGCGCTTTCTGTAGGGTCGTTAGCATACGTCAGTGGCAATGGACGCCTAATCTGCACACTGTTCTGTGTCCTGAATGGGTATATTGCGGGACGGACGCGTATAGATTGCGGTGAAGTAGACTTTGTCACTATTTCGACAGCTTCCGTGCGACAACATCGTACAAATCATTCTCCGCAACTCCAGGGGACGGTGGAAGGGCCTTGTCATACCTCGTATCCTCCGCATATTTCCTGACGTGCAGGCGTTCTGGCACAGAGACACACGAGGCGTCCCGAGGACCCGGAGGAGAGAGGGGGATGGGCGAGAAATCGAAGTAGCGCGACATGACCTCGTTGTTGACGGATGCGTTGACCGTTTCGTCGTTGACGCCTGGATTCTGAAGCGGCTTGTCGACGCGCTTGAGCTTGCCCGAGTCGTCGTCGTCCTCACGGTGCGGCTGCGGGACCATGGGAGACACGCCCATGCGGAACAGGCCTGCGGGAACCGTGGTGCGGCGTGCCTGGCTGCTGCTGGTGTAGAACGGCTCCCGCGTCTGGGGGCGTGGCTCCCGCTTCGGATGGGAGGAGCCGTGGGAGGAGGTGGAGAGGACGCTGCGCGCGTCGCTGGTCTTGGCGACGTACGTGTGGTCGTCGTCGTCGGGGTGGTCGTAGCGGGAGACGTCGCGGCGCCAGGCGCGCATGAGGTTGACGCTGGTCGAGCGCGACTCGCCCGAGGCGGAGTGACAGTGGGCGGAGGCGGGGGAGGGGCCGCGGCCGAGGGCCATGAAGCCGGCGTAGCTGAGGGTGGAGTGGCGGGAGAGGGTGGCGCGGGACTTGAGGGCGTCGTGCTCGAGCTTGCGCTCTGCGCGGAGCTTGCGGCGCTGGTGGAGGGAGAGGCCGGCTGCGGCGAGGAGGACGGAGAGGACGAGGGAGAGGGGGACGGCGTAGGCTGCTGTGGGCGCGGGCATGCGGGTGTCGTTGAGGGAGGGGGGTTGGGAGGAGGTGGATTGGAGGTTGGCGTTTGAGACTGAGGCTGTTGGGGAGGAGGAGGATGTGGAGGCCGCAGAAGATGCGGTGGACTTGAGGGATGCGGTGGACTCGGGGGATGCGGAGGACTCAGGGGATGCGGAGAGGGAGGGCGCGGGGGATGCGGTGGGGGAGGACGCGAGTGATATTGAGGGAGAGGACTCGGGGGATGAGGAGGACGCAGGTGAAGCGGGGGAGGAGTCCGAGGGTACCGCGTCGGTGGAGTCTGCTTCGTCTGCGACAGCATCAGTCTGGTCGTCCGCCCCGGACGAGCCGAAGGAGAAGATGGGGGAGGATGACTTGTGATCGTTGTCGCCTACCATCTGCAAGTAGCATTGCGAGACGGAGGTAGCGTTGGGCAATGCCCTGGAATGACAAACTTCCAGTAAGGTGACATCGTCGAATGAGAGACAGCAGTGCTTACATTTGGATCGAGTACGAGCCCTCCGTCCCAGACTGCTCGATGGTAGGCCAGACGGCTTTTCCGCAAGACGCGTCCCCGTCGTCGCTCTGTTTGCCTCCCACTCCCGAGTTGTCATCGTCGTTGTCATCCTGGTTGTCGTCCTCGTTGCTGTCGTCGCCGTCGTTCGCGTTGTCATACTCGCTGTGGTCCGATCTGCGGCTGGAGTACTTCACGCATAGTCGAAACGACAGAGATGGATCGGGTTCGTCCGATGTCCACCGACCGACGACGGTGTCTCCTGGATTGTAGACGTCACCCTTCGAAGGGGTGAGCCAAGTGACGCTGCCTGCTTGGACGGGTTCTGCGAGCGAGACGAGGAGACCTGAGATGGACAGCAGAGAAAGCGCACTCCGGAGCATCGTCGTAAGAACCGTCTAGGTTGGCACGAGCGAAGAGAAGTTGAGGACCAGCCAAAGAGCAGAAAGCTGATAGCCGTCCACGGCGTAGGTGATGTGACAGAAGCGAGAGAGGAGGAGGAGGAGGGCCGCAACATGTACGGAGATGAGGCTGACATGGCGGGGCATGTCCGGGCTCGATTGGGAGCCAGTCGATGCATATTCCCGAGGTATTCGATGGAACTCAGTACTCGCCTGGGGAGGCTTGCAGTTGTGGCTGACACGTTACGCCGGGGTGGACGAGATCGAGTCGACCTCCATCTTGAGATTCGCCTGGGACGACGAGATGTTGCCCACTCTGTCTGCGAATTCTGCCAGTTGTTTTCTGGACCACGCGGTTGTGAACACATTTACGGACTGCAGCAGTTTGTTCACGTACCTCTTCCGCTCCTTCAGTTTTTCAAGCATCTCTATCACCTCGTCCTGCTCTTCTACCGACAACTCGCCACCAGGCAGGGACGTCGCATACCCGATCGCATCCTTCACGCTGTCCTTATATTCCCTCGTCTGTTGTGGTCTTAAGGTAAGCTGGATGCAAGGTGCTGCGAGGTCGGGCGTACTCACTGCGCGCACGAGGGTTTGCTTGGCCTGCGGAGTGAGGTTCGTCCCTTGATCTTGAGTGGCAAGTTCAACCACGTTTGCGAGTTTGAGAGTCAAGGATCCGTACAAAGAAGTCATGGCCGCTCTGCTGAAATTTCGAGCTTCAAGACAGTGTTATGAAAGGTTTATGGGACGAGTGGTCGGGCTAGCGGAGTCGGACCGGAGTCCCGTGCTTGTGCATGTTTGCCAAGAGCCCCGGATCCTAACAGCGCCAAACAAGGGACGAGGAGCGTGGCGTCTACTTACCTGCCTGCAGTGACCGCGTTCGTACTTGGCAACAGAAACCACTTATACTCTGCTCCTTATCACGCAATGGAGGTCGGAACGCAGCACATTGCGAAGCTCGAGCAGTACTTGCTCATGTCCAAGGCAGCAAAGGGTGCTGCAGCCGCCAAGCTTGTTCAGGACGCCACTTCCGCCCCTGGTGTATTCGTCTTTGCTGAACTGCTCGAGCAACCCAATATCCAGGAGGTACGCTATGCCTACGTCCGATAATGCACTTCCCTTCATACTCGCTCGTAGTTGTCCGGACACGAGCAGCACTCCCCGTTCTTCTCCCTCCTGCAACTGTTCTCGTACAAGACATATCCCGACTACCTTCGTTGAGTGCATTGCTTCCTTGTCGGAGTAGTACTCGTTAACATTGAGATCGATCCTTTAGAACACAAGGATGCCTTGCCGCCTCTCAATGAAGCGCAGATCACGAAGCTCAAGCAGCTCACCCTTGTCTCGCTTGCGCAGGACAGCCGTGTATGTCCCCATGGCTGGCTTTATGCGCGTCCAACTCTCTGATGCTGTCCCCCGAATCGCTCCAGATACTCCCTTACGACCGATTGCTCAGCGTCCTTGAGATGCCCACTATCCGTGAACTGGAAGACCTGATCATCGACGCAATCTACCTCGACATCGTACGGGGCAAGCTCGACCAGCGTGAACAGCAGTTCGAGGTGGAGTACACCATGGGTCGTGACCTGGAGCCAGGAAAGTTGGAGAAGCTGCTGGTGTCTTTGCAGAACTGGTGCGTAGTATGTGCTGTGACCCGTCAGAGCAACCCTTTAACCTGAGTCCAGGGCGTCAACCACTTCCGCCGTCCTTGCCACCCTTGACGACAAGCTGGCGGAGATCTCGAACCGCACGGCGACCGCCAAGATCGACAAGGAGATCTACGAGAAGAAGTATCAAGCAACGCTCAAGGAGGTTGTCGACAAGCAGAAGGAGGCGCGTAACGCGCACAGGCCAGTTAACACCGGTCTGCGTACGGGTCTCACAGCTGCCGGCCAAGCCGAGCTTGAGAGAGAGCGCGAGAGAGAGCGCGAGCGGGAGAGGCAGCGCGAACTCGAGAGGGAGAACAAAGACGACATGGACGTGGATGAGCCGACAGATGTGAAGGGCAAGGGCCGGAAGTGAGTGCGTGCAGTCGAAGGGTCTTTTTTTGGTTTGACTGATGACGATGTTCTTCAGACCGCCCCTGTCGGAATCCAAGCAACAGCGTAAGAGGAACCGTCCGTGAATGCTGCACTTGTACCATTGCTGTCCTAGTATCGTCTCGCTCATCCCGCATGTGTCTCTACCAGTTGTACCATCAGAATATCGCATTGACGTTGTACAGACATCACTATGTGTGCCATCACATTGGCGTGTAAGGCGGTAGGCATCGTTGGTACTCACCTCGCCAGTACCTCCGCGGTGAGTGCTCTCCTTGTCACCCGCTGACTCACATGTCCTGCCGGTTCCCTGCCGTACATCAGGACGCCAGATTGTCGAATCGATCAATAGCCCGTCAGAACGCCAACATCTGTGCTCCTAAGGACTCCCTTTCTCCGCTCCCGCTGACGAGAAGGCGGTGCGCAATCCGAGGAATTGCATATGGTCGTGGGATGATTCAGCCAGAATGCCAGGAAGAAGCTCTACACGCGGCTCGCAACCTTATGGCCCGCAACCAGGTGAGCGAGCCTGGGCGGACCGTTCGAAGCTGCCACTTACTCCTCCGCCATGGCCCGCCGTGGCTCGGCTACTGTAGATGCGCTCGGGTTCATATTGCGACGCTTCTCATCCATCTACGATGTCCTTTGGGGCGATCTTTCGCCCAACATGATCTTCGGGAACGTAACGTCCTCGAGTTTCGCCGTTATCTGCGGGACCCGCGTGACCCAGTCTGTCCGCCCGTACGTTGTTCGAGGTATTTTTACGGTACGCCGTGCTCCATCGAAGGCGGCCCGCCCCAGGGCTTGCGTCGAATATAAGGGCGCGGCTCGACGGATGGAGGACCACTGAGTTGGGCACGATCAGGACTTTGACTTGACGTGCGCGAGCGTATCTCACCAAGCTTTCCTCCATGAAGCTGCTGCTTTCTGCTGTGCTGCTGTGTGCGACGGGGACGAGTCTTGCGAGGTTCGCGGGAAGCGCGATGGAGGGCATGGAGACTGCCGAGTCTATCCAGCGGGAGCAGCTCGAGCGCATGCGCGACTTCCTCGGTCCGCGTGCTTCGTTCGACTCTGAGCCCGAGGACGAGCCCGAGGAGCCGACGGTCAAGAAGCGGGAGGCCCCCATCTCGTTCGCGAACCCGCGTGCGAGGGAGTTCTTCGTTGATGGGACGAAGATCCCGGAAGGTGCGTGGTCGTGACCCCTCTGCCGTACGAGTATCGTTCAGAGCGGTGCTGACTGGCTGTGTGTATAGTTAATTTCGATGCGGGTCCTTCGTGGTCGGGTCTCATGCCCATCTCCGGTGCGAAGAACGAGACACGCAAGCTGTTCTTCTGGTACGTGTGTTTGTTGTGTGGCCTGTGCATTACCGGTGTACTGAAGGGGACGATCAGGTTCTGGCCGACCAATAACGCGTCGAACGTGAACGATCTCCTGTTCTGGACGAATGGTGCGTCGGGTGCGCAGCGGCCGAGTCGATTGTGGAATTGAACAGCGTCTTGTGCCTAGGTGGTCCCGGATGCTCGTCGCTCGAGGGGTTCCTGCAGGAGAACGGTCCAATCTGTCAGTATGCCTGCTACTTGGCTCCATGTGTACAACTGAACTTTCGCCTGCCTTACACGTAGCTTGGTCTTGGGGCCAGTCAGAACCGACCCCGTGAGCACCCCACAGCCGCGTATTGCGTTGACCGGAATACTGACTTCCACTTCATCAGGAATCCGTTTAGCTGGACCAACCTCTCGAACGTACTCTGGGTCGAACAACCTGTTGGGGTATGTTGACATTCAGCTGCTGTATGCGTGCAGTGGCATGCTTACCGACGTTTTGCAGACCGGCTTTTCGCAAGGTGAACCAAACATCAGCAACGACGACGAGCTGGCAGCGCAAGTCGCCGGGTTCCTCGAACAGTTCTTGGAGGTCTTTGGCGAACTCAAGGGCAGCAACTTCTTTGTGAGCGGAGAGAGCGTGAGTGTCCCCGGCCATTCGTTGTACCTCACACACTGATGGCGAAGTGATCCGTAGTATGCTGGCTTCTGTGAGTTTGGCGGTGTGTGGGAGGCGACACGTCAATTGACGTCGTGTTGCAGACGTTCCGTATATCGCCAACTTCCTTTATGAGCACCCGAACCCGCACCTCAACCTCAAGGGTATATGGATCGCCGACCCATCTCTCAGCTGGGGTCTTGTGCAGCAGGAGATCCCTGCCCTGCGTTTCGTCCAGGTACGTCCATCTCGATCCTTCCTGTGGAATCATGATCCTGAAGGCCGTTCCTCTAGGCAAACAAGAACGTGTTCCCGTTCAACTCGTCGTTCTCGGCGCAGCTTCAGAACATCTCTGACTCTTGCGGCTACACGGACTACCTCGACAAGTTCGTCACGTATCCTCCCGCTGGACAGCTCCCCTTACCCGCCGGCGCGACGTTCAACAATGTCACGCGAGCGGTGGGCGTGAAGCCCGAGTGCAGGCTCCACAGTCCGATACAGCGTGCGGTCGGGATGTCAGTGTTCTTCTTGGTGCTCGTTCCATGCTCGTCTGCTGACCTCGTCGCAGCATCAATCCTGTCTTCGACGTGTACCGTGTGACTGACACGTTCCCGAACTTATGTGGGTGTATTATGTTGCCTGCGGCGCAGTGCGCGGGCTGACAGCAAGCTAGGGAGCGTATTGGGATTCCCTCGCTCTACCCAAAAGTTCGTCTACTTCAACAGGTGAGTACGATATTCCCCCGGCATGTGGTGCATCTGCTGACCCGGCGTATCCCTCTAGGACTGATGTGAGGCGCTGCAAAGTTTTTGTTCTCTTCGTAATGCTGAGAGGGAATGCAGGTGCAAAACGCGATCCATGCGCCTCATATCAACTGGGAGGCTTGTTCCGACGGCTCCGTGTACATCAACCCCACCACCGGGGGACCCGGTAACGACCAGAGCGTGGCGTCGACTCTGAGCGTGCTCCCGAACGTCATCGAGAAGAGTGAGAGGGTCGCCATTGTGCATGGTCTGGCGGTGAGTTGCCGGACCCTGGTCTGACATATCGCACCGACGTTGATGATCTCCCTCTAGGACTTCATCCTGGTTGCTGAGGGAACAAGGATCGCTATCCAGTGCGTTTTTCCTCCTATATTTGTCTCGGACTGTTTGCTGATCCATCGTTGTGTTCAGAAACATGACTTGGAATGGCTTGCAAGGCTTCCAAACCCCGATCGAGGACGAGAGCTTCCTCGTCGAGAACATGGGTACCTTCGGGAACATGCATATCGAGCGTGGATTGACCTGTGAGCGGCTCTCTTTTGCACGCACCGAACTTGACGGCTGATAGGGTGGGCGATGCTAGATGTCGAGTTCTACTACAGCGGACACATGACTCCTCGTACGTTCTCGTAACAGGGCATCACGGATATGTGCTGACACAGTGCCTCTCACAGAGTTCGTCCCGTGGGCGGCTTACCAGACGATTGCTTACGTTCTGGGCAAGCGCGACTCGCCGTCCGCGTGAGCTCAGGTATGGGTAGCGACGGGAGGTGTTCGAAGCGACGTTCACAACTTGCTCTTCGGAATGCTTCCATCGACTTGATACGCGATCATGTCTGGAATGCAGTCAGGAAGCCGTCGCGGTGGAATTCAATGAGAATGTCATTCACCCTTGAACAGTGACCCATAACGCTTCATGAGTCTGCATGGGGCTGTGAGGTGTGGCACCACCGCTTAAATGAGCGATGCTTACTCCAAGTGTTTCGGGTGCACGAGGTAAGCCCTGCGCAGGTACAACAGTCGGTGCTGTCAGAACAATGTCCGTTGGGGCCGTCATCATAAACCTCACTTGAAGTCGTCCGTGCTCTCAAACTGCATAGACAGCACTGGCACACAATGCGTAAGCATGACATTGATTTATCCATCAGTGGAGGCAATCCTGCAGAAGGTACGTACTGATGTCGTAGCCTCGCGTGGATGAGGGGTTGAGGGGAGGTCCGACGCGAACGTCGTGCTTGGCTGCTGGTATAGCATTGAGTAGGAGGTGTATATGCTTGTACACGTCCTCCCTGGACTCCTTCAATCGGGAACTGTCTATCTTCGCCAACACTGCCACAGGCACAGTCAGGATCGTTGAGTGCCTCGCCCGGATACATACCAACGTGGAGGATAGCCATTGTGTGGAAATGAATGAAGAGAGCGCAAGGCAAGGGACGAACTATTTGAGTATGTAGTATGTTCATGATCTTCTGCCAGTATCCGGGTCGAGGGCTACCCGACTTCCCGGCAGACGCGGGCGCGTACATAAGTAGATGACTACCGCGCGCCTCGTTTACATTACTAGCTCTTCCAGGACGACATCCATTCCACTTTCACACAGGTATCCTCCATGGCTGGGCTTTTTGAACAAGCAGAACTGCTCCTTGCTGGGATCCAGAAGGATGCCCCGATTTTAACGTGCGTAGTGAGCCTGAGCCACCCGTGCTGCCCAATGGACTGACAAAATCTTGACAGGCTCGTCGATGTAAGCGTACACCCTAGCTGCTATTGCAACGGACGAGTTAACTGACGATGGCGCTGTCCAGGCTGAGCGACTTCTGTCGCTCCTGAGGTCCTCGGTCTCCTTCGCGGGGACCATCCGTAACTCGCACATCCCCATCCATCAATTTCCCGACGAGATACTAGCTCTCATCTTTGGCCATGTACCCTCAATCAAACTCGATGCTCATCCCGACGATCGGAATTGGAATTGGTCGTTGGTCGTGCTCGACGAGCTGGTTCCAATCACGCTAGTCTGCCGTCGCTGGCACGATGTCGCAATCTCGAGGTCAATGCTCTGGACTATCATCAATGTGTTCAGGGAGTTTTCACCCAAAAACGAAGTCTACTTACGCCGCGCGGGGACGGCACCACTCATATGCCGACTATTTCTGATTCAAGATGACGAGCGATCCACCCTGGACTTCCTGGGAGCATATCATGAACAGATCCGGGAATTGCAACTGTTAGTTCCGTTTGTATGGGATGGAGAAGTGTCTGCTCTGCTCCGGTTTCCTATGCCCTCTCTGGAACAAGTCCGGCTCCAACAAGTGATGCGCGAGTACGGTCTCGATCGGCGCTCGGTCTTCAATCGGCAGCTGCTATTTGACGGGTGTACCCCTCGCCTTAGGAAACTGGCGATCTATAACATCAGTGATTTCCCAGCGAACAGATTCGAGCAATTAACAGACCTGGATCTAAGGCCTTCAATGGGCCAGTGGATAGAGCACACTGCCTTCCTAGCATTCCTTTCCCGCTGCCCTATGCTTCAGCATCTCGCCATTCGCTACCTTCATTTCGGTCCCACCGCGTCCGAAGTACTTCGACAACAGCTGCCCCATCTTCGAACCCTCATCATCTGGCACGCTGAAACAGTTCTCGCATGCCACTACCTTCTATCCTCCATCTTACTGCCGCTGGACGTCTCTGTTGCCGTAACCTTCCCTCCTTTGCGAGACGTCGCCGAGGTCACCAATCTGCATGGGTCCACAATGAGTCTGTGCAAGGGCGTCACCCGTGTATCCGTCGTCTTTGACGATCGGGACCGCATTGTAACTGTGGTTGCCATGGGCATGGCACTTGCGCACGTGCAGTTCTCCCTCCAAGATGTTCCCCAAGGACCCTCGGATTGGGCTTCCGTCGTTTCATGGCTCTCTCCTCATGGCTACAGCGTCACGGAGTTGTGGCTCAGTTTCAGATCTCACTTCCCCCTAGTTGCGAGCTACAGTCCCGATACTGTAGCAGCGATACTTGAAGCCTTTCCTTCCGTGACATCCCTCACCGTGCACATCGACGACAGTGCTCGCTGCACCTCCCCTGGTGGTAACGACTGCTGGTTGCGGACCGCGGGTCTTTTCGACATCCCATCCCGAATTTCCCACCTTCGTCTGTGCTTATCCCACGACATCGCTCCAAGTCCTGGACTAGCAGCAATGGGCGAGATCAAATCGCGGGCTCAGAAGGGTAATCGCCTCACCAGTCTCGTACTCGACCTCCCATCGGTCGGTCTGGTGTGCTCCACGGTGACTAGCCTACGAGGAATGGCGGACGTGGTTGAGATCAGACAATCATCGAGGTGTTCTTGGATGGAGGCTCCCGAAGTCTACCTGGATCCCCCACACAAGCTCTGGCCCGAGTGGACTGGAGAGTTTTTCTGGGACTAGGACGATTTACGGAATAGAAGGACTTCTGATTATGCACAAAGTAGCTTCCGTTGAGCTAGGTATTCACTCTGACGCTATTCATCCTGATACATGCCCCGTCCCAGTGATTTCGTAGGTATTCAGTGCTGCCACACACCTTACATTCGACCTCCTTCCGACTTGCGTGCGTGTACCCAACCCCCACTATGCATACACGACCGTAGTCGTTTCCAGACCATACTCAATATGACCATCCGGCTGACGAGAGAAACGATCAATCAACTGAAACATATGTAGCGGAAGCGGACGTACCGGACAGTCACGGAAGGTCTCCACGACAGTGAAGAACAACTCGGTGTCATCAGCTATCCCGCTGAGAGTCGGAGCGGTCAGAGTCGCCGGCGGGGGCGGGGGTGTGGTCATCGGCGGAAGCCCTGCGGACAAGCCACGACGTGGTCAGTATCACGCACGGTCATGTATCGTTAGAACCTACGTACCGAAGTTCGGGATGAGGAAATTGCCGAAGTCGAAGGAGAAACTGCCATCCACCAGCCCTCCGGACGTCGTCACATCCGCGGCGGTGGGGGCGGACGTGGAGAGATAGACCGAGATGAGGCTGTACCCCGACTCGCAGAAGTTGGCGTCCGAGTAGTGGAACGGGAAGGTCGACCCGGGTACGATCGTGCTCCCGTTAGCTGGTGCGGTGGTCGTACCGTGAGCGCTGACGACCTGCTGACGTTTCCCAAGGGGAATCGCGCCGTGAGCAGCAGAGGCGAGGGTGAGGGCGGTGAGGAGGACAGAGGAGAGGATCTGCATCTTGGGAGTCCGGTGAGGTAGGTGGGTTCAAGGACGGCGTATTTATACCTGCCAGGTGACGATCTCTTATGGCCTGGCTTGAGATTGGTTGTGAATCCACGCCTATTGTCGACAGATTCCTGGTACGTTGGGCAGGATATGTCAGTGCGGTCGGACACGGGCATGATGGAGAGGATCCGTTCACCGCCATGACACAAAAGACGCTGCAACTCCCCAAGAATAGGAATAGCCGTTTGCCCGTAGAGACGCGTCCAACTGGCCGGGTCTTGGGGAGTATATCCAGTCATTGGCCCAGAGCTTGTCAGCCACATGCGCCAAAGTGAGGCGTCATCTAGTCGACGCAGTGCGAAGATAGGTACGGCGCACCGCCTAGGTGGAGGTCGACAGATTCTCGCCTGGAAAGGGAGGTCGCACGTTTGTCTTCGCGTCTGCCGAGCGAACAACACGGACCGAACATTGTCAACACCTCGCAAACACCGACGCAGCACGGACTCTGTGGGAGAAAGCATCTCTGGAGTTTGTCATAACAAGATTCAGGTGAGAAAGCGCTCTTCGACCTTAGTGTTGGTACCTGGTCTGTACGGATATGCTGTTGTGTCCTGGAGTTACGGCAGTGGTGCGGGCCTTCTACGCCGGAGATGATGCATTGATGGCTGAGCTCATCTTCCAACTCATCGATGGGCCCGACGAGCAGCGTGCAAGTATCGAAGCCGTTCGAGTTGCCGCACATTTTCGGGTGTTCGGAACCGGTGGCAATCAAGAAGAAGTTCTCGAGCATCGTGCCAAGAACTTGATTATTCGTTGGAAATATGAAGTAGTACTGTAGTATAACTTCTTCGACAGGAGGATGACTTCATCCGTAAACGACAGTGGTTGTCTCGAATCCAGTGTAGCCCTGGTGCCACTGAGAAAGCATAAGCTGATCAGCGACCCGCAACTGAATGACCGATAATATGTGATTGCTTACGGGGCAATCGTCGGTTTCCACGACAGTCAAGTAGAGCGTCGTGTCGGCAGGAACATCCAGGGTCGGCATCGTGAATGACGATGGCGGCGGCTGCGGGCCACTTGGCGGGAGCGGTGGGAGCCCTACAGACACGGGATGTCAATAAATGACGTCGAGCGCGTTTTCTGCAGTTTCACTCACCATTGGCGGGGGCTTCAAACCCGCCGAAACTGTATATGTAGCTCCCGTCGACCAGCCCGGCGCGCGAAACGTCTGCGGCGGTGGGTGGAGAGGTGCTAAGGTACACCTCCACGGGGACGTAGGTGATGAAGCAGTAATTCATGAGCTGATAGGAGAAAGGGAAGCTCTGGCCGGGGGCAACGACCGTCCCATTGGCGGGCTGGAGGGTGGTGCCATGCTCAGGGACGACATTTGTCTGGCGTTTCGAAAGGACGGAAGCGTCGACGACGGAGAGGAGAGCGAGGGCAGAAGTGACAACCGCGATGAAGGAGCGCATCTTTGGTCTGGGGATTTCAAGTGAGTGAGACCAGAGCTTTTATACCTGACTTCCGAGACGTTGACGGTGCCTGATGCCGCGACCATCCCTGCCGTGTTGCAGAAGTCGAATTCGCTCACAGAGCGGGAAAAGGCGGTGACACCGTACGGTGAAGACAGCCATGGCGCCGATAGCGCTTTCGGCGATACAATGACCGACCTTCAGCTCCCGGACATTCCGAAACGCGGCGCAGGAACCGATTTGCAGGATGGGTTGCCCAGAAAGGGCGCTTTAATGACGCAAAGTTCGCCACAACAGCGCTAGAGTTGTGATGAACTATGCAACACCGCCGACCACCTCAGCGGGTCCAACATCCACCGTGCCCGGGTATGACTGTGTGCAAAAGTGGTCAGCACAGCACACTGGCCAGGCCTGATCGTGGAGTTTGTCACCGTACCAGAGGGCGTTTCACGGTCAATCAGACCTTGAATGAATACTGGTCTCCCCTGTTGAGATAGACGACCTTCTGGTCGAGACCGGCTTGTGTTACCAAGTCTTGGAAATCCTGATACGGTATGTCAGCATCAACCTCACAAGAAGGTGAGTGATAACACGCCTTGAGTGGACTCTTGAACACGTCATAATCGTCGTAGTGGATGGGTATGGTGACATCTGGATTGATGAGATGTACGAGTTGAATGCCTGGCAGAAGAGGTCAAAATCCCAACGTCTGTCGCATCGAGCGAATCTGGGAGGAGCGTACCCTGCTCTGCGTCCATCGTTACCATGAGCAGCGGGATATTAGGAGCAGGAATGGTCGTGCCGCCCAGATGGACCAACATGAGGTCCACGTGTGGGAAGTTCTGCGGAATGGTCTTCAGCTCGTCGACCATCAGTGTATCACCGCTGATATAGATTCTGTAAGGCTTTCTTTCAGCCCCAAACAACTCGACCATCCACCCGTTGGTTGGCGGGAGAGCACCAATCGCCTTGTTGACCATCTCCATCATGCCTGTCTGGACATGCTTCCCAGGCATGGCCGTCACCCTGAACTTCGCGTCCCTAGCGATGATGTCCGCTGCCTCCCAGGTGTCTAAGGCGGTGACGGCCGTGAACGGTTCTCCTTTGTACTGCGCGGTAGTCAAATGGTGTGCCGCGTGTGGGGTGGTCACAATGGGGAGATCGCGGCGAAGACGGTCTTCGACGAGCTTGTCAAAGTGGTCTTCGTGGTAGTGCGACAAGAGGACGAGATGGATAGGCGGGAGCTGATTTAGCGGAATGGATGGATTGGTGAGGCGCTTTGCAGTCACGCCTGGTCCAAGATGAACGTGATCTTAGGTACAAGGGGTGAATCGATGAGCAAGACACAAGGGTGAGAGGTTCAAGTACTCACCACCGGCATGGAGGAAGTTGGGGTCGGTCATGATACGTAATCCCCGCCACTCGAGAAGAGTAGTCGCAGTGCCGACAAACGTGAGGGTTGCGTTCTCGCCGCCGGGGTTCGTTGGATGCACCTTGTGCTCGTGAGGGATAGGCACAGGGCCGACCTGCGCTTGTGCGTTCGCCTCAGGTTTCGTGGGCGGCCGCGCATCGGCAACGTCGAGAGTCAAGTTTGCGGCGAGCTTGATATTTGGAGCTGACATGGTGTCTCGTCGTCGTTGTATGCGGCGAGCTCGTCGTGCTGGACGTTGGGTGCAGACGCGCCGGGGGAGTGAGAACTGACGTCACCGACGCGCCGAAGTCTCGCGACCACGTGCCCTGTGTACTGAGATAACGATCCGCGTCAAGACTCTGCCTACACCAGCAATCACGCCAGTAGAACCTGGACGACGCGATGGACAGGGTTGCTGACGAGCTATCACAATATCTCCTTGATCGCTTCAGAAGGTAAGCATCAGTATACGACAAAGGCAAGATATTGAGACTCACCGTTTTTGTTCTGAGTCAGGACACCTCCGGATGGCCGACTCCTTGTAGGCATCGCGGGTGTTCCCGCGTCCGGCAAGTCCACGCTGGCCCGCCTCATCGTGGAGAGAGTCAACAAGGCGGCACAATCATCCTCGACTGACAGCGTTGCCGCTGAGAATGCTCTGAGCGCTCCAGTCAATGAAGGGACATCCGCAACACCCGTCGCGGTGTACGTAGGGCTTGATGGATGGCACCTCACGCGCGCGCAACTCGACGCAATGCCCGACCCGAAACTGGCACACGATCGTCGTGGAGCGCATTGGACGTTCGATGGCGAGGAATACGTCGCTTTCATCCGTGCACTCCGCAAGCCCGTAGACCTCTCCCATTCCACAGACACGTCGTCGGGGTCGCAGATAGTATACGCACCTTCGTTCTCTCACGAGAAGAAGGATCCTGTCTTTGACTCCATTGCCATATACCCTCATCATCGACTTGTCATCATCGAGGGCCTGTACACGTTCTTGAATATCCCACCATGGTCTGCCGCTGCTGAGTTGCTCGACGAGCGATGGTGGGTGGAGATTGGAGAAGAGGAGGCGGAGAGGAGATTGGTCGCACGGCACGTGAAGACCGGTGTCGCGAAGGACATGGAGGAGGCGATCTGGAGGTCGAGAGAGAATGACGCACCAAGTAAGTGTCGCAGACAATTTGCACATTCCACCGCTGATGAAAGCCGTGAAGACGGACGTTTCATTCGAGAAAACATGATGCAGCCCACCAGGGTTATCCGGAGCGTAGATGATCCCACCTATAGCGTATGAGTAATACACTCAGTAGTGCGGAAGGCGACAGTATCGGGAGTCAATTATCGAACACACCGTGGTATGTGCGCGCAAGATCATCAAGCAACATCAGGAATTAGGTAGAATACAGTATGGCGTCCGGGGGTATGGATACAGGAAGGAGTGCTCTGTTGGTACAATCACGTTGGTGCCTATCAGTCCACTTTACGCTCAGCGGTGACTGTGAAAAGCTATCAGCAACCCGGAGAGAAAGACACAGTAGGACTACTCACCCCAAGGCCTCCTGTCCATAGGGCACTGCTGCTTGGACGACGCAGTCCCGATCCATTGCAGTAAGCAATGCATATGGAAGACGTGCGTACACTCTCCCCATACTGAACCACCAATACTGTCAACGAGACGCGTCCGTTACGCGTCAATAGAGAGCCAGACTTACTCAGTGGGCAATCATCACCGGGCATCTTGCATGTAGGGCAGCAACCCTCGAATGGGACGCGACAGATACCACAGACATCTCCTTCGCCATCATCGTCGGGGTCATTGTTGCCGGTGTCCCAGCGCCACTGGGCAATCGCGTGCCATTTCTTGATGTGGACCTTCATGGCGTACGGCGCAGGCTGAGGATGGGACGGTGGGGAACGGCGGGGCGGTCGTGGTCGAAGTCCAAACCTCGCAGGCTGAGGCAACGAACGCGTTCAACCGCGCGCCCGGCCCGAGCTCCCCGGCCCGAGGCGCGCGCGCTATGTACGCAGTCCTGATTAGGCGGCTCAGAGACACCAACGACCACGACGGCGACAGCGACGAGCAGGTCCAGGACGATGTCGGCTGCGTACAAGGAAACCGTTGACCCCGAGTCGCAGGCTCTCCTCTTCCAGGACCACGACGATGCCCCGCCAGTGGCACGCCCCTCCCATCGCACATTCCGCGTTCGCCACCTCCTGCTAGCATACGCCGCTGGCATCCTCTCTGCCGTCCTCGTCGAATTCGTCCTCTGCTCCCACTACTCAATATCAATATTCTCTGGCTCGCAAGCCTACTCTCCAGTCTATGCAGACCTCGCATCTCCAGACGCAGGCTCGACCGAGGTCCACAACTTCCCGCCCGCCTCGCCAACCAATGTCTTCCCTTCTCTCTTCCCCACTAACGTCGGCCATGCCGGCCCTACTCCAACCGGCGCAGAAGCCGGTCTTGTGGCTACCGCACCCTCCTATCCTTTGCACACTGGCGCGCCGCACCTCCTCTCTCCCTTAGCTCTCGAGAAGAACGCCTCCCAGCAGAGCTCCAAGCAATCGTTCGACATCTTCAAGCACTGGGGCAACCTCTCTCCCTGGTTCAGCGTCGAACGTGGCTCTTTTGGCGTTGACTCTGGCCCCGAAGCTCCCGATACCTGCCGTGTAACTGGCCTTCACCTCCTCCACCGCCATGGCGCCCGCTATCCCACCGAGTGGGCATCCTATGGCGGCCCTGCTAACTTCTCTGGCCGTCTGCACGACAACGCTGCAGGATGGAACACTACCGGGGATCTTGAGTTCATGAATGACTGGTATGTCTCTCCCGTCTTGCTCGGGACACGGCCTGACCTCCTTCAGGACGTACAAGCTAGGCGAGGAGATCCTTACTCCTTTTGGACGTCAGCAACTCTGTGCGTCCCTCGTCCTTATAACCGCCACGTACTGTCTGACTCTGTCCAGATGACCTCGGTGTCTCTATGCGCATGAAGTACGGTTTCCTCCTCAAGAATTTCACCGAGTCGAACACGGTCCCCGTATTCCGCACTGAGTCTCAGGACCGCATGCTAGCCTCTGCTCTCAATTTCGCCATCGGATTCTTCGGTTACCCCTTCGAGGGTCAATACCAACAGAGTATCACCATTGAGGACAACGGCTTTAACAACACTCTTGCTCCTTACAAGACTTGTCCCAACGCCAGCGACCGCTCCAAGTCTGACCGTGGTGTCGCCTACGTGAAGGAATGGGCCGAGATCTACCTCAAGAATGCTGTCTCCCGTCTCCGGCCCCAGATGCAGGGCTATGAGTTGACGACGGAGGACGTGTACACGCTCCAGCAGATGTGCGCATATGAGGTATGACCTGCTCGTCTACAAAGATACTATTCTATGCTCTAACACACGTTGCGTAGACCGTTGCCATCGGCTACTCTAAGTTTTGCGAGCTCTTCACCGAAGATGAGTGGAAGGGCTTCAACTATGCGTATGTGACTTCGCGACGCTCTCCAACCTGCCTCCTGACCCGTGCCTTCACAGTATGGACCTGTACTTCTGGTACGGCTCCGCCTTCGGCGCACCCCTTGGCCGAGTCCAGGGTATCGGTTACGTGCAAGAGCTCATCGCACGTCTCACGCACACGCCCATCCCCGTCCATAACTCGTCCACGAACGCCACGCTGGATGACAACGCTGCGACGTTCCCGCTCGGCCAGAGCCTCTACGTCGACGCTACACACGAAGTCGTCGTTCTCAATAGTCAGTTTCGTCCACTAGACAACTGAACTTCCACTGACTCACGTCTTTTTACAAAGTCATCACCGCCTTGAACCTGACCAACTTCGCCGAGGGCGGTCCCCTCCCCGCGGACCACATCCCCGAGCACCGCGCATTCAAGGCCTCACACCTAGCGCCCTTCGCGACCAACATACAGTTCCAGCGTACGTTCCTCTCCCCCGTCTTCCTTTCGCCCTCCCCTCTCCCATCTCCGTATCATCGTCTAATTCTCCCTCACAGTGCTCTCCTGCTCCTCCTCCCCCGACCCGCAAATCCGTATCATCATCAACGACGGCGTCGTGCCCCTTACCGGCATCCGCGGCTGTCCCGAGGACAAGGACGGGAAGTGCCCTATCCCCGCCTTCGTCGACGCGCAGCGCGAGATCATTGCGAACACGGACTGGCTCTGGGCGTGCCATGGCGATTGGAGCGTCCCTGCTGGCCCTGCGTGGAACACCACGACGGGCGAGCCGCCTGCACCGGGCGAGGTTTGAGTCCGGGTGCGTTGAGTGCGGTTGGACCGGTTGGAGGTGCTCTCGGACTGTGTGGTACTTATTGGATGGATACTTCCCTCGGCGTGTTTCTGTATAGATATAATATGGATTAGAGTGCTATTGGATCTCTAAGCCGCAGAGGCGCATCGTCGACATCGAATTGAGTGGCGTCAGTCAACGTCAGTCGAACAACAGATATGCAGGTATCGGAGCGTCCAGCTTTCGGGAAGTCGAGACTCGAGAGCGAAGCAGGCCCACCATTGCTTTGATCGAAGGTGAGTTCGTCGCTCGGACGATGGTTTGTCTCCTCACTCTCCATAAGTGTCTGTGAGCAGCCTCAGTGGCGAATGAACGATTGCTTCTCTCGTATCCTTCTCGACTAGACGTTGCTTGTTGTCGAGATGGCTGATCGTCACTTCCTACACTCACATCGCATATGGCAGCCGCCAGCTACCAGTACTCAGCGACACTCAGCGACAGCAGTCGTGTGCACCGTGAACCAGCATACCGACACGAAGGCTCAAACACGGACGCGACAGCAAGGCGCACCGTGATCGCGCCTCCGCTCAGGCGACGTAGTAGTACTTGTTGATGTCCTCCTCGTCCCGCCGCAGGTAGTCCTGCTCCACCAAGCCCTCGATCCGCTTCTTGATCATAGCGACGTCCGGCACAAAGTGCCTCTTGACCGCCTCAATCGTCGCCGTCTTCAGCTGCTCGTACGTGAGCTCCTTCTTGCCCTTCATGACACGCACTATCGCCGCATCCAGCGCGTGCTTCCTATCGTGCTCGATCGAGCTCTGTGTCCGCTTCGTCTCTTCGGGCTGTACGAGGACGAAATCAGTGCTTGGATTTGAAGAGGAACGTGTTCGCGGCGTACCGTCTCTTTGGCTTGGATCGAGTTGATGTGCACCTGGAACCGCGGGTCGGTGAAGTCAGCGTTGAAATAGAATGTGTCCGTCTTGGTCACATCCTTGCCCAACGGGTACTTCCTCAGCACACGCTTCTTGCCGCACGCGAGGCTCTGCAGGGTCCGCTGGAGCTCCCCATCGTCTGCAACACCCTGAATGAGCGTTCCACAACGGACGAGAGTGGAAGTATGACTTACCCAGGCGCGTATGCTCCTTGATGTCTGCGTAGGAAAGGCCGTCGCCGTCGTTGAAGAGGAGCAGGATGACGGCCTGATACAGACTGACGGAAAGCTCCTTCTCTCCCGCCTTGAACCGCGCCTTCAAGGTGGCGGTCCCAAGAGCGTGGTCCCAATCGAGCTTCCGACCTTGGAATTTCTGATGGTAGTAGCTCAAGTACGTCGTCAAGTCATCTTGCATCTGTGCAACGTAGCAATGAGTTGTCCGGATCCAGAGGACAAGACAGCCTGCACGACACGTACCCAGCGAGGAAGGTCGATGTCGTTCTTGCGCGCAGCGAACGGCCACGCGCTGCGCTGCAACACCATGACGTTCATCTTCTGCAACCTCGAGGCATCGCCACGCTTCTCCTCTCCATCCAGGAAGCTTTTCATAATCTCTCGGGAGAGCGTGAGGTCCTTAAACATGTGTTCGCCCATTCCGAACTCAGGGTCGTACTCTGCAAATCGAGAATAGGTCAGAAATCGGCGCATACAGCCAAATAGATGGTCAAGGAGCAACAGATATTGCTCACTCTCTTGCAGCTTCTTGAGGATAGCCTTCTCAAGGTCGTCGCTCGCGCTCCGTCCGAGGAGTAGCCGTTTCGCAAGC